>PVKC010012421.1:0-22500 GCA_004027635.1 Crocidura indochinensis
TTCTATTTTTGTACTCAAGTGTCACTCCAGGGTATGCTTACAAGACATTTGTGTGTTGCTGGGAATGAGTCCCAGGTCAGCAGTATGAAAGACAAGTACCTTAATTACTGTACTATCTCTCTGGCCCTTTATTCTTCCTTTATCAAACTCCCAGCCAAATACATTTTCTCTATACAGCCTCTGCCTGTACACAGTTGAATTTATAAAAACTGGGAATTTAAGGAGCTGGAGAGACAGTAAAATGAATAGGACACTTCCCTTCCAGGTGGTTGGAATCCCTTCATAACTATAGTCCCTGAACCCTTCCAGGAGTGAACCCTGAGCACAGAGATAGGAGTAAGTTCCGAGTATTGCTGGGTGTAACCCTCCTCCCCACCCACTCAAAAAGAAATGGGAATTTATTGTGTGCAAGAATTGGACTTTGTGCATGGGTGGAAAGATAAATGACAGATATCACCTGTTATCAGAATATAGTATAGAGAGATACATGTAGAAACAGAGCATCTCAATATATTGCATTACATAATAAAATAATGAAGCCCTATTATTTAGCTAGAAAATGTAGAAAAGACAACTTGTAGCTGAGACATTTGGCTTATAGCTTGAAGGAACAGGAGGAAAAGTAATTAGAAGCTGAAGGAAAGGAAATAATTCTGTTCAAGGGTCGCTGCAATCAGCATTCATCGGTGCTTTCCCTTTGCCAAGCTCTGCACTTCACATAGCCATTTGCATATTATTAACAAAATTCCTGTAGATTTGTATTTTTTTTTTTTTGGTTTTTGGGTCGCACCCGGTGATGCTCAAGGGTTACTTCTGGCTATTCGCTCAGAAGTCGCTCCTGGCTTGGGGGACCATACGGGACGCCAAGAATTGAACCACGGTTCATCCTAGGCTAGCGCTGGCAAGGCAGACACCTTATCTCTAGTGCCACAGTGACAGTCCCTAGATTTGTATTTTTAAATATGTTCTATAAATGAAAAATTCGAGTTTTATGGAAGTTAATTAAGTTGCTTTTGTTACTATTGCACTGATTTGAAAATGTAACAGACCTGATTCTAAAACTCAACAACATATCCACTATTGGACAGTGCCTTGCTGGCCCATGAAACATGAATTTCATGAAGCATGAAAAAAAATAAGATGATCTCCCCAAGTCTTTTTATGATAAATATACCAAAGAATGAGGAAGAACACAGAAAACTGAAGGAAAAAGTATTAGAAAGTCAATGATCAATGGATCATCGAAAATAATACAAGTAATACAATAAAAAAAGGGAAATTATAAAATTGCCCTCTGAGGAAAACACAGCATAAGTTTGGTACATATTTTATTTCATTATTTTGCTTAAAAGTATTTCTCAGCAACATATAATAATATAATTGATACATGAAAATAAATTAATTTTCCAAACTAAGAAAATAAGTAATTGCTGGAGATGTCACTTTATGATGCTTATTTAGCCATAAGCAATTAGGTGAAACTTACATCATGGTCATCATTGAATCCTTTATATTCCCTTAGTTTGACTTCAATGTCTTTATTTTTTGATTAAATTTTTTTTCTATTGAATCACCAGGAGATATACAGTTACAATGCTGTTGATGGTTGAATTTTAGTCTAACACCCACTCCTTCCATATCTTTAGATAATTCTTCCTAACATTTATTGGTCATTTCCTTTCTTTCAAGAGATTGCATGTATTCCTCACTAAGTTCACAGAACAAATCTATGAACTACTATTGGTGCTACATATTTTTTCTTTCTCACTATCTCATGACTCAATTCAAGTGTTAGCTCCTCAGAGCACTTTTCCTGAGCCCAATCCCCCATCTAAGCTATTTATTTTTCTGTAGTATTTGTTACTTTCTAAAATGCCATATTTATTTATAAGTCTATTTTTGTACTGCCATTTAAGCTTTAAGAAGATGAGTTCTGTTTTGTTCACTGCTCTGTTCCTTACTGCTAAAATAATAGCCCACATATTTGCTCAATGAATTCATTTTATGACTACAATACTTTTGTGAAATAAAAAGACTATTTGTTTTTAATCCTTACTTTACAGAAAATAAAATAGAGCTCTTTATGGTATTATAAGATGTTCATAATAAAATTATAAAAATAAATGGAAGAAATTCAAAATTTAATTTCATGAGTTCTTAAAAATATTTGGCATTTGAGATCAAAGAGATAGTAGAGTAGTAGGACATTTGCTTGCATGTGTGCTGATCTGGGTGGACCCGGGTTTGATCTCCAGCGAACCATATGGTACCCTGAACCTGCCAGGAGTGATTTATGAGTGCAGAGCCAGGAGTAAACCCTAAGTGCTGCTGGGTGTGACCTCAAAACAAAACAAATTATTAGCAGTATAGGTGGAGGGTCTATAACATGTGGGTGGTGTTAGGGGAGGGTCCAATTTACCCCCATATCATAGCTGTCAATCAATATATAATGATGTAGGTACGAAACTTATTTCAGAACTAATATATGGACATATAAATTATAAATAAATAAAAAATATCAAAGGGCTGTTTTTCTTATGTTTCAATGGAAATTTCACAATAGTTCTGTAAAAAACTTCAGTCCTCTATTTTCTGTTTAGTTCTTTCTTCTCTTTCTTCTATCAAGAAAGAAGTTGATTCTAAGGAGTAAGCCCACTCTATAGCCTAGTAATAATAATAACAACATCAGAATTTATATTTTTCTAAGGGTGAATAAGGCTAAAGTTGTACATGGTTTCTGCCACATGGTTTAGGTAGGTTTTGAGACTTGAGTTTCTCTCTCTATTGAGCTGTATAATTCCTCCACATTTTAAAGGAGAAAGAACCTGTTCTATGTCAAACCATCTAAGTAATATTATATTTTATATTGTTTTATTTTAAGAGTAGGATAAAAACTGAAGCTGAAAAGGAACAAGTAAGTTTTTATTACAGTGAACTGTGGCTGCTAAGGTGAATGGACATAGTCGTTGCAGCTGAAAACATGGCAAATAGGAGGAATACCTTGATAATGGAGAACCAAAATCTACAGTTCCAGGATCTAACTAACCTTAGTAGATGAGTAGAGAATCTAGTTTGGTGCTGATAGCTCCCTAACTCACATAACATCAACTTCTCAAACTTAGATCAGTGCCCAACCCATAAAGCTTACTGGTATGAAAGTAGAAACATTTCCAGGTCTTTTCCTTTTTTCTTTGATCAGTCTCATGGAATTTTTTTCTCCTTATTATCACTTTTGGGGAAAAAGTAATTTATGTGAGGAAGTACAGGAATAACATCTATTAGAAGAAATAGATTCTGGAGAAGTAAATGCCAGTTATCTGCCACAGCTGCTTCATAAGATTAGTGTTGATGAAGAGATGAGCATGGACATCATTCTCCCTTCTGTTTACATATATGGAACTGACCTTCTTGTCCTTTTACAACATTAAAGTTGGCTTCTTATTGTCAGGCTACAGATTTCCAAAGCCTTATTTAGATGGGGATTATAAATCCTACACAATAAACTTTAATTGGGGCCCAATAAAGAAAAAAGTTTGGGAGTAATTTCTTCCATGGTTTGATATTTATATAGGGCACTTAGAACCTGGTTTATCTCCCAAGGAAGAAAGAGAGTTGCTTAACTGGATTTTCATGCTTGGAGTTTCAAAACACAAAGTTCTATGCAGCTTGGTGTTTGTTTTATAAATCCTGAAATCATCCAAATTATTGTTTGTGGAGAGTGAGGCAAACAGCTTATAGCAGTGTCTCCCATCTCTCCCAATTTATTTATTTTATGCTTAAAGAGATACATGCAAACATGTAATAGATCTGCCTTTGGAAGGATTCGATGCATGTAATTAGTGCACTGGCAATTCTGAATTCCTTGAAATTAAGAACATTGATTCTTTACTAAAATGTAAGTTACTTGCAAATACTGTTTTCCTTTTATTCCAGGTTTTCTAAAACTAGTTTAACTATTTTCTAAGGCTTTTCACTTACATCTCGTGATAGTTGACCAGAAGAGAAGTACTTTAAAATTAAAGGTGGTCACAAAGGATTATTGACTGGATAAGCTATTACAGTAAAAAAAAAAGGTCAAAACTGTTAATCTTATATTCAAATAGAATACTTGACTAATACTTTTAAAAAGTGAAAATAAATTAGGTCAGTACATACAAACTAAGAGCAGAAATTCTTTATTTTTTGGAAGTAATTTTTTGCTAGATTCAGACATATATGTATTTAAATATATGTATAATAAAAATTCAAGGGGCCTGGGAGATAGCATGGAGGTAAGGCGTTTGCCTTTCATGCAAAAGGTCATCGGTTCGAATCCCAGTGCCCCATATGGTCCCCCGTGCCTGCCAGGAGCAATTTCTGAGCATGGAGCCAGGTGTAACCCCTGAGCGCTGCCAGGTGTGACCCAAAAACCAAAATAAATAAATATATAAAAAATAAAAAACTAAAAGAAATAAAATAAAATAAAAATTCAACTGTGGTGTATATATTAGTCTCAAAAGCATTTTTCAGAACTTGTCAGAAATATTTTTTAGGTCACTGCATGTGGACTTCTTCAATTTTACACAACAGTTTCTTATAATTTACATAAATTCACCCCTTTGATGGATATGAAAATAATATTCATTTTTACTACCAGAAGCACAGCTTCAATGAACTCCTTGTACACTCCTCTTTACCTGTATTGTGACAATGTTTGTAGTAAATCTGGATCATTAATCTTTTGCCAAAGTTCCAGTTGAGAGTTAGGTGTAAGTTTTCCTCTTCTTTCTTTCGTATTCTTTAAGCTCAAAATGGCTCTTAGGTTGTTTTTTATTTTCATGACATCGACACTCTTAAAACTCCAAGAAGCCCAGTACTTTTCTTTTACTCTATTTTTAATTCATATCACATTTTCAGAAAAATCAGAAGATCTGATCAGGTCCAAGGCATTAGGACAGTGAGAATAATCATGGCTGCATGTTAGGTCATCTGGAAGTATTTTTTCTTTATTGTTGTTTAGGGGATTACACAGCTGGTGTTGGGGATAAGGTAAAACACACTTAGATATGTCAGTTATTTTTCAATTTAATATATCTTTCCCAGTACCCTTTTCCCAGTCTACTTTAAATGTTCTTAGGTGAGACGTGGGTTTCTGTACAGTATTTTTTGTGCATTCTCTGGTCATTACATTGAATACCCAGATTTATAACAGTTAGGTTAAGTATGGATAAGACCCAATGACATAATTTGTGGGACCACAGTCAAAATAAAAGTGAGAAAACACTAGTCCAAATATTATCAAGCATATAAAGACTCTAAATGTAAGAGTAGATCATCAAACCAAGTGTGGAACACCTATGGAGTATACGTGTCTATGAAACCAGTTCTGCAGAGACACATCTGGTAAAAGAAATCAAACCAAACTATATAAAGCGAAGGTATTCATGCACAGTGCCATGAGGGTCTAACAGAAGCATGAATGTTTGTGCTTCCTAATATCTCAGTTTTCTTGTAGTTATCCAGGCTGGGTTGAGGGGAGATGAGAATCCAAAACCTGATTTAACAGGACCATATCATGGCTGACGTGTGTTAAGACAGTCAGACAGACCTCCACAATGATCATGATGTCCAACCAAGAGGATGATTTTGGAGCCTGCCAAAAACTAGTACTGTAGGAATTTTTTTGCAAGACAATGTTGCACAGAAACTCTGATCTTGGAACATTCCTCCTGGGAGAGAATATCATCTGTTTGCACCCCAGGACTAATTGAATTTACTTTAACAAAAACAAAATTATGTTTGTAAAGGAGCTTGAGTCTATGAAGCACATCAAGTTTGATTTTAAAGTAGGTCAGAGCTATTCTATACTTACCCTAATTATGATGTATAGGCATGCAAATTTAGTTACCAAGAGATTGGTAAAGAAATCAAAGATCCTCAGCTTGAGGACTCAGGCGGGGTATGGCCTGCACCTTTGGCAAGTACCAGGAGGGAGAGCCGAGGTCAGACTACCAACAGTCATCATTGTCGGCATTTGGGAACTCGGTCAGGGAGCTGCTCGCACTTTTCACAGGTAGTGGAAAACCTGAAACCAGGCTACCAGCGGTCGCCACATTGGTGCTTGAGACTGCACCTTCTCACAGGTGTCATGAGGGAGGAGGCCTGAGGGTGGGGCCAAACTACAGTGACCGCCATCATCATTCCCACCTAGGGCCACACTCCAGAGTAGGGACCCAGTGACTCCCCACAGGTGACAAATGAGGGATGAGATCAAGGGAAGAACACACTAAGCCACCAAATGCAAAAAAATATGGGGAAACTAAGAAAGACACTAGTAGTCAGGGATATGGAAGGAAATCCTAGCAAGTTTCCAAGTTCACCAAAATGCAAGAGCCCAATAAATGAGAACATAAAAGTGGCAATAAAAGCCATGGAATCGGGGCCCGGGAGATAGCATGGAGGTAAGGCATTTGCCTTTCATGCAAAAAGGTCATCGGTTTGAATCCCGGTGCCCCATATGGTCCCCCGTGCCTGCCAGGAGCAATTTCTGAGCATGGAGCCAGGAGTAACCCCTGAGTACTGCCGGGTGTGACCCAAAAAAAAGCCATGGAATCAAGAAATCAAAGAATGACTAACCAGTGAGTTCAGGTAATCCATAGATGAATAAATAATCCAACTCAAAGATGAACTTTTACAGAAGATGAGAGAATACATACAGATGGAATAAAGGAAAATAAAATGTCTTAGCAAGCCATAATACACAGTTGGAGAATCGCATAGAAGAACTTGAAGAAAAACTTCAAATCAAAAATGACAAAGAAACCAATAACAAAATAAGAGGTAAAGCATTGAAAGAAAATATTAGGTATTTAATGAATAAAGACAAAAGAAATAATCTGCAGGTTGAGGAATACCACAAAGGGAGGAAATAGGAAAAGGGGAAGAACAAGTGGTGAGGTAAATAATATCAGAAAACTTTCCCACCCTATGGAAAGAGGCTCCAGTGCAAATCCAAGAGGTAAAAAAGAGTCCCTAATAAAAAGAAATATTTTTTGCCATTTGGATTATATATTTATATTTATATTATATTATTATTTATATTATACATTATAGTATATTATATATTATATTATTATATTAATTATATTATATCAATTATATTATATTATATTATATTATATTACATTACATTACATTACATTACATTACATTACATCATATCATATCATATCATATCATATCATATCATATCATATCATATTATATTATATTATAATATATTATATTATATTATATTATATTATATTATATTAATATATAATCCAAATGGCAAAAAAAAACAAAGAGAAAGAGAAAGATGAATTCCTAAAAGCAATAAAGGAGAAAAAAAACTCTTCAAATACAAAGGAAGGAACATAAGAATTAAATCAGATTTCCCACTAGAAACAATTTAAGCAAGAAGACAGTGGAATGACATATTCAAACTTCTGAACGACAGAAACTTCCAACCTAGAGTTCACTACCAGGCAAAACTCTCATTCTTATGTGATGGAGAATTAAAAAACATTCTCAGACAAAAAGAACTCACATTATTGCTCTAACCAAACCAATGCTAAATGAACTACTCAAAGATGTTTTACACAATACAACCCCTGCCCCAATTGTAACAACAATCACTGTACTCAATACAATAACCGACTTTGTCAATATTCTCCTTAAATGTCAATGGGCTAAATTCCCCCATTAAAAGACACAGAATTGAGAATTCCATCAGAAAACAAAAAACAGATACCTGCTGCCTGAAAGAAACACTGAACAAAATAGGATAGACACACGCTTACAATGAAAAGATGGAAATTAAATCATTCAAGTCAATGAAAACAAAACAAAAATATAGCTTGGACGGCCTTTCTTATATCAGATCAAATTGCATTCAAGAAATTATGCACAATTCAAAATTATGCAACAGTAATCAAGACTGACTGTCAAAAAGAAACTGTGGAGAAAATCCAACACCTGGAGATCAAATAGCATGCTACTCAACAACAGTTGGGTCAAAGAGAAAATAAAGGAAGAAATACAAAGATTCCTTTAGATGAATGACAACGAAGACACAAATTGTCAAAATCTGTGGGACACAAAAATGCGCTAATGAGGGGGAAATGACAAAATCAACTGTTTAAAAGGACACCTTAAGGATATGGAAAAACAGCAGCAAAAAAGAAAGAAAGAAACAACCAAAATACAGCCAGAAGAAAAGAAATAATAAAAACTAGAGCAAAAATAAACAACATAGAAACTAAGAAAACAATACAAAAATCATTGAGACCAGGAGTTTTTTTTGTTTTTGTTTTTTAAGAATTAACAAGATAGAGAAACTGCTCGAAAGATTAACCAAAAAAAGTGGAGGGAAAACACCCAAATAAGTAGGATTACAAATGAAAGGGGAGAAATTACATGATGTTAGCTGGGGGTCTAATTTCAATTTTTTGCAAGTGGCTAGCCAGTTGTGCCAACACCACTTGTTGAAGAGGCTTTCTGTGCTTTATTTAGGACTTCCTGCGCCTTTATCAAAAATTAGGTGATTGTATGTCTGGGGAACATTCTCTGAATATTCAAGCCTATTCCACTGATCTGAGGATCTCTCTGTATTCCAATACCATGCCACTTTGAAAACTATTCTTTATAATACAGTTTAAAGTTGAGGAAAGTAATGCCTCCTATATTCTTTTTCCCAAGGAGTGCTTTAGTTATTCGAGGGTGTTTATTGTTCCAAATGAATTTCAACAGTGTTGTATCCACTTCTTTGAAGAATGTCATGGTTAACCTTTACAGGGATCACATTAAATCTTTACAATGCTTTGGGGACTCATGCTATTTTACTGATGTTAATCCTGCCAATCCATGAGCAGGGCAAGTGTTTCCATTTCTGAGTACCCTCTCTTATTTTTTGGAGCAGGGTTTTATAGTTTTCTTTGTCTAGGTCCTTCACATTTTTAGTCAAGTTGACTCCAAGATTTTTGAGATTGTGTGGCACTACGGTGAATGGGGTTGTTTTCTTAATGTCCATTTCTTCCCTAATTTTATTGCTGTATAAAAAGTTCATTGTTTTTTATGTGTTGATTTTGTAACCTGTCACATTGCTATATGAGTCTATTGTTTCTAGAAGTTTTTGGTAGAGTCTTTAGGGTTTTCTATGTAGAGTTTAATGTCATCTGCAAATGGTGAGAGCGACTTCTTCCTTTCCTTCTGAATTCTGTTGATATCTTTTTCTTGCCTAATCATGATAGCAAATACTTACAGTGCTATGTTGAATAGTTGGGCGAGAGAGGACAGCATTGTCTTGTTCCAGAATTTAGAGGAATGTCTTTTAGTTTTTCTCTATTGAGGATAATATTTGTCATTGGCTTGTGGTAGATGACCTTAACTATATTGAGAAAGGCTCCTTTCATTCCTATCTTGCTGAGAGATTTTATCAAAAATAGGTGTTATGCGTTATCAAATGCTTTTCTGCATCTATTGATATGATCATGTGATTTTTATCCTTTTTATTTCCAACAGAATCAAATAACTTGAATAATTCAGCCTCATAAATTGAGGGGGGAAAACAATGATACCAGGGAAGTCATATGAACTTATAGTGGAAATAAAAATGTTCAAACTTGAACACCAAACCCACTGTCAATGACAACAGAATAGATACCCAATATACACCAAATTTCGACATGAAGATGGCACTAAATCCCAGGACAATTCTTTCACTCAATGTCAATGGACTAAATGCACCGGTTAAGAGACACAGAGTGGCTAAATGGATCAAAAAACTCAATCCAATCTTCTGCTGCCTACAAGAAACACACCTCAGAACAAATATAGACTCAAAATAAAAGGCTGGAGGAAAATCATCCAAGCAATCAACACCCATAGATATGATACAATCATTAATTTTGCAGCAACATGATGAATATTAAAATAGTATGTTAAACTAATTAATCCAGAAGAGGAAGGCTACAGAATGATAGCACTTCTTTAACGTATTTAGAATATATACCACATTTACATCTAGTAATTCATGAACAAATACAAGGGTCTAAAGGGTAAAAACTTCAAACACCATAGGTGCCAGTATACAATGAAGAGAAGCATTCAAATGAAGTGGTACAGGGGCAACACAAAGATGTGAATACCCATTATAACCTAAAGAAATCAGCAATAGGGGGCCGGGCGGTGGCACTGGACGTAAGGTGCCTGCCTTGCCTGTGCTAACCTAGGACGGACCGCGGTTCGATCCCCCGGTTCCCCATATGATCCCCCGTGCCTGCCAGGACCGACTTCTGAGCAAATAGCCAGGAGTAACCCCTGAGCGTCACTGGGTGTGGCCCAAAAACCAAAAAAAAAAAAAAAAGAAATCAGCAATGAAGGAAACAGCAGTTTAGAGTGAACAGGTATGCATGCAATCAACCTCTAACCAGAAAGGTCAAAAATAATGTCCTAATGTATTTACCCACAGAACCGGGTGCACAATATGATTGGAAGCCTGGACTCCTGCTGTAGTGATTACTAACAATATGCATTAATGCCTTAATTTTACCAAGTATAAAATAACCCTTCAGCTTCTTTGTCCACAGCGGATCTTGGAAACCAAGGGCGGACACCCTAATTTTAAGCTTCTCAATCATACTGTACACCACATATAGTGCTCGCTATGACAATGTCTTGATAAAATACTCAAATTTACGCTCTTACATTTGTTTATGTCTTCTATTAGGACCCAAGGCATATGATCATTCAGACCACCAGAACAGTCAATGGTGCACCACAGACTTATGTTACAGGTCCCATTCATCGAACGTTTTTTGCAAATCACTATTTCTTTTTCTTTAAAATTTCTTTCTTTTTTCCCTCTACTTTTTTTCCTCTCTCCTTGATTCTTCTTCATCAATTCAATCTATGTTAAGTAAAGCCCTCGCTGTCAGTTACTCCTTAGGAAAGATACCTCTATACATAAGATGAAGCAGACGATGCTACACGGGATAGCCACATCTTATAGTCGCCACTACCACAATTGCTTAGTACTCTAGATACGAAAACTATGTTTATCCTAGAAAGCTCCAGGCACTATATAACCCTGAAACCTTTATTTAGCAAAGACCACGCCAATCAGTGATGAAGAGCCTTGAAAGTGGGAACCTTGCAACACTGATGCACTGGCCCAATCTCCAATAACTTTTCTTACTGTACTTATTCTTCTTTTCTCTTCCCTCTTATTTTTTGTTTTCCCCTTCTTTATTTCTCAATCCGTGTCTTAGCAAATTATTTTTCTTTTCTTTAACTCAATTATTTCTTACGAGCTCAGACCCAGCCTATGAAAGTCAGGCATTCAACAACAACTACAAATAGATCACTAATCTCTGTCTTTATGTGTGTATGGGTTTGTAGACAGTGGACTCCTCTCTAACTGCCAAACCTAAAATGTAAACAAGCCATGCCTAAAGTCTATGTAGACCCTTTTATATATTGTCCCTCCTTCTCATCCAGAAATCCTTCTATCCTCTCATCCCCCAATACTGATCCATTATCCTTCCTTATTTAACCCTCTTTATCCTCAGTTCTTAACCAATTAGGTATGGAGACCAAACTCCTGCCCCATAAGCCACCACCAAGCTCCCAAACCCGAAAGGACATCTTCTCAGTCCCACATTGCTGCAGGCGTCTTGCGACTTAGCATCTTCACCAATACTTCTGCTGACTCATGCTTTGTGGGCCTTCTCACCCTCCGAATCATAAACTCTTGCATGTTACCAATTCAGCCTCAGAAGGACCCCTAGCCCAAGGACACTACCTGCTTTCTTATGGCTGCAAATCATTTCTCAAACTCAACAAGACATGGTATGTGATGAATAAATGCCCTGGATTTCACCCCACAAGAATATCTCAAAAGACTTAACGGGGAAGCCTATATTTCCTTTATATGTTTAATACCTCTATAATAATACTTCCTAGTCTGTTTATTCCCAAATGTAAGTTAGCCTCTTAAATAGCATGTTTTCTTGAATTCCTTTTGTAAATTTATTTTATCTATTTCTTCTATTATATATATATCTGTATATATACACAAACACACACATATGTATACATATATATAGAGAGAGAGAGTGAAGAGAGAGAGAGGAAAGAGAGATTTTCTCTTCAACTTCGCCTGTTTTGGTTTTGCTTGGTACAAAAACCTACAAGAAAAAATCTTGCCTGGGTTAAAAGCTCAGGTCAAAACCAGGGCACAGAGATTGTATAGACTATCATTCTGACCCAAATCCACCAGCAGTATAATATGACACCATACCCTTTTGCATAGGTACTCTAAATAAGGGGAAATTTTATGCACAGAAATACACTCTTATCTACTAGGGATAATAAGCCATATATTTTATAATACAGGGACGTCTCCCACTCTGAGCATGTATCATGTGACCCCAACATAGACTCCATGTTATTGGACAGCAACTGTTAAAACCCAGGATCCCATATGCCAAACGTGGAACCAATAAAGGTCCCAGCAACAGCACCAGGAACCAAATTCCTTCCTGGGAAATTCCTAATACCGCTCTGGCACCAACTTGCATCAGCTTTGATATGACAATCTGACATGAGGAAATGGCAACAACTTGATCAAAGAGAGGAATACCCTATTTCATCACCTAATGGCATGATGCAATTAGGAGACCTGTCATCCTTTGCTCTATGCAGAAACCAAAATTGGTAACTACAGAAAACTGACTTTGACAAACATGGACTGGGCAGAACCAATCAAGGAACCCACAAGAAAGTTTCTAGCTTAGGCCTCAGCCTAGGATACATACAAAAACCAAGATCTCTAATTCCAGAGCTCTGGTTTTGACAACTGTGACTGAGCAGAACTTCTGGAACAACACTGAAAGACTCTAGCCTAGACTTTGTCCTAGGATCTGAGAGATTCCAAGACCACAAATTACAGAAGACTGATTACAACAACAGTGATTGAACAGAACTTCTAGAACCATAGAGAAAAACTCTCTCCTAGCCTTCGTCCTATGACCTATGTAAATACCAAGATCTCTAGCTACAGAGGCATGATGTTATCATCCACAACTGAGTGGAATGTTTCCTGGCACCATAAAAAGACCATGAAGTGTGAAAATGAGCATGTATGGAAACATAGTTGTTCCCATGGCAGTATGATTCAAGGGAGGAGAAATCCTGTATCTCTTAGGCCATAGGAGTTCCATTTTTATTTCCCCAATTTTTTCTGTGCCTTAGCAAAAAAAAAAAAAGAAGATGAAGAAGAAACACAAACCTTTTTAAGTAGTTTCTAGATTGGGGTTATTTTGTTTTACTGTTTTTCTGTTTTGTTTTGTTTTTTTTGTTGTTGTTTTGTTTGTATTTCCTAATGGCTGGTTTTCGTTTTTGGTTTGTTCTTGCCTTGTTTTTTGTTTTTGTTTTGTTTTGTTTTTGTTTGTTGTTGTTTTGTTTGTATTTCCTAATGGCTGGTTTTCGTTTTTGGTTTGTTCTTGCCTTGTTTTTTGTTTTTGTTTTGTTTTGTTACCTTTCTCTTTTTCCCCCTTTCTTCTTCTAAATGGTTATTTATAACACCTAGACGGACTCCTCCTATTTTTTTCTGATTTTGTTTTCTCTTTTCTTTTCCCTTATCTTTTCTTATATCTCCAACAAAACCACATTACTGAAATAATCTTGTTCAGTCTCATAATTTGAGGGGGGAAAATAAATGAAATCAGGACCAGACAGTCATATGAACATTTAGTGGAAATAAAAAAGGATCAGACTTGAGCATCAAACCCAAAGTCAACAACAAAAGAATCGATACCCAATCTACAACAAGCTGTACAAGTGAGGAACAGTTATACTAGCATTATGTGGGGTAAAAGAGGGAGATATGGGAATGAATTCTGGGAACAGGGTTAGGGGAGGACAACACTGGTGGTAGGAATGCCCCTCATTCATTGTCATTATGTGCCTTAAATATTACTGTGAAAGATTTTTAATTCACTTTGACCACAATAAAAATTTATAAAAAAGCCTCAGTGGGAGGTAAACTGTCTTTGGAAGCCTCCATTTATGGGATCTTGAAGCACTATCTTTACCCTGAGCAGTGATGGGAAGGAAGCACCCAATTTGCCTTCTATAGTGGACTAAGTTTTCAGTGGATTTAGACTCATCAATCTGAATATAAATCCCAACTTGACACTTACTGGCTGAATGATATTGAGTGAGTAACTTTACCTCTCTGAGCACCAGTGCTTCTTCATCCATCAAAGTGTTTTCTGACTATGAGTACAGACACAGAGGATTATGTGAGATTTAGGTAATGATGTAAATGGCTTTGTATTATACCAGACATGAAGAAAATGCATAAGTATAGATTTGGTTGCCACTTGAAATGTCCTCTTTGGAGTACATCTGATGAAGAAGTGGCTAGCACTGATCCTGCTCTCAAGCCAGTCTTCGTTGTATAATTCTGTGAGCAGCATTGGGCAGTGATTTCAGATTCAATCCCTCTTGGAGTGCTTGGCCATTTAATAGGAGATTGAAAGTGATTTGGATTCCAGAATATAGGATTCCAGAACTCTTCACTGCTTTCTCTCCTTTGTTTTTCCTGACTCAAATGAAAATGTAGTACCTGAAGGAACTTTTAGTTACTTTCTGTTCTTCTTAAGGGAAAGCTGAAGAGAGAATGGATATTTGGGTTGAACATTGCTGAGACACATAGAAAAAGCACCCCCCCCAACTCTTAGGCAAAGTACAGACTGGATGTAAAATGAGTTTCTACTCACACCTTTCTTCTACCAGTTGTTAAAATGTCTACAGAGACCTATTCTTTATCCATTGAGATGCTACAGAAAAGTAATCAGGTTATGTATCTTGGTAGGGAAGGAAGAAAGAATGAATGAGACTTGGGTTGAGCCCAAGGTAAAATCATTACATGAAAATGGGGTTTGCAGGTACCTCATTATTTGGTCTGTAAGGGAAGGATGAAAGGTTAGAAGGGAGCTTTGGTTTATAAACCTTTGCTGAATCTCTGCAGACTTCTCATGCAAAACTAGAGTGAGCTAACTTCTGCAAAACTAGAGTGAGCTAACATCTGCAAATTGTATATACAAGGGCTCCAGGTGCATTATATATTTCTTCTTTTTAGTAAATCAGCATATATACCACTAAAGGCCTACTACGTGCATCCTCCCATTCTCCTGGATATGTAAAAAATAACACAAATATGAGATGGTTATATTTCCTTTCTTCCTAGAGAAACAAATAGCAATAGAAACAATAATAATATAAAAATAAAACTGATGACTGCAGATTTTGAGGAGTCCTATTGCAGAGATATACTGGCATTAATGGCTACTTTCTAAGTGCTAAGAATTAAAAACAATGTTTATCTATATCCACAATAGTCAATTAAATGTGAGCTGAATTTATGCAGAAAACACCCACCAGAACACAGGTTTCTGCAAGTCATTAGTTTTCATGTGACCAGGCATTTTGAACTGAGAACATTTTTTTCTCAACTTAATGGTCAAGTATTTTTCTTCTGTTTTGCTTTTTTTTCTCTAGTTGAAAAGAAAAAAATGTGAAGGTAATAGTGATACTCTTAGTTCCCATGTACTCAAAATAATCTGAGTCTAAGAACAAATAAAGTATTAAAACTTGGGGGACCGAGTGAATACAAAATGTTTGCCTCACATGTAGCTTACCCAGGTTCATTCACTCTCTAGCGTCCCATCTGGTCTCCTAAGTACCAACAGAGTAACCCGAGATTTGGGAAGTAGAAAAAAAAGAGATAAAGTGATATACATTATAGGCTTTCATTAGCAATATTGCAAATCACACTATCTAAAAGTGGAAAAAGAAAGACAGGGGATAGATAGATAGATAGATAGATAGATAGATAGATAGATAGATAGATAGATAGATAGATAGATAGATAGAAAGAAAGAAAGATAGATAGATGATAGATAGATAGATAGATAGGAAAATGTCATCCATAAAGGTAGGCAAGGAAGAGGGTAGAGAGAAGGGGGGAAACTGGGACATTGGCAGCACTGATAAAGGGATAGGTGCTGTACATTGTATTACTTAAACTATATCATGAACATCTAAATCATGAACAACTATCTCATGATAACCCAATTAAATTTTTAATAAAAATAACACAAAAGTTATGATCCTAATCTCATAATCATATTGATGCCTCTATTCTTTCTCCCTACACTATTTTATCTCCTGCTAAGGTAACCATTTCACTTTAGGAGAATCTAAGAGACATTTTTCTGTTATGTTTGGTAGTTTGCTTATTTTTGTTATTTATGTTTCTTATATCAAAGAAAGCATTTTTTATTTCCTAAATTATTTTATCCTGTTTAAACTATGTAAGTTTCTATAAAAGATAAAATTTCAATGTCCAAGTATAGATGAATAGATTATGAAGATGTGATATATATATATATATATACATATATATATATATATATATATATACAATGGAAAAGTATGCAGCTGAAAGGAGCAATAAAATCAAGCAATTTGCTGCAACTTAGATGGATTTGAAAGAAAATATGTTGAATGAAGAAAGACAAAGGAATAAAGACAAACATTGGATGATTTCTCACTTATCTGAATAACTGGAAGAGAAACATGTACTGTAGTAAAGGAAGATGCCAAGCTCACCTTTTTCAAAATTTAATTTTGGTTTTTGATTTTGGGGCCACACCCAATGACTCTCAAGGGTTACTCCTGGATCTCTGCCTAGAAATAACTCTTGGTAAGGGTACCAAGACTTAACAATCATATGAACTTTGAGTAGAAATAAAAAATTATCAGACTTAAACACCAAATCCAAAGCTAACGAAAACCCCTGAGCGTCAAACGGGTGTGGTCCAAAAAATAAAAAAAAATTACTCCTGGTAGACTAGGGGTACCATATGGGGTCAAGTTGGTGGCATGTAGGGCAAACATTCCACTGCTGTGCTATAGCTTGGCTCCCAAGATTACCCTGGATTTCAGAGAGGGAAACAGAGAAACAAAGAAATCAAGACCAATATGACAAAGCTTTAAAAGAAAAATAGCAAGGAATGGGATCTAGGACTTCTATTGTATTGGTGATGTGGGAAGAGGCATTTCTATATATCCAAAAAATAGACTCAACAATACTGAAAACATGAGATCTAAGCTGCAAAGACACAACTTTGTAATATGCTTTTTTTTTTTTTTTGGCTTTTGGGCCACACCCGGTGATGCTCAGGGGTTACTCCTGGCTATTCGCTCAGAAGTCGCTCCTGGCAGGCACGGGGGACCATATGGGGAACCAGGGGATCAAACCGCGGTCCGTACTAGGTTAGCGCAGGCACCTTATCTCCAGCGCCACCGTCCGGCCCCTGTGATATGCTTTTAAAGTGACAGGCAGGGGGCCCACGGGATAAAGTATGAGAATATGGTGATGGGGAATGGGATTGGTATCGATGTATTATATACTTATAATTCAACTATTAATAACTTTAAATTTCTTCAAACAAAACATTAAAAATAAATAAAGAAATAAAATACAATTTTTATTTTATTAGTAGTGGGTAGCATTCCTTTGAGTACATCAACTTTTTTATGATGCATAATTCTTTTTTAAATTAATTTATTGATTAATAAATTTTTTTCATTTTTCCCTTTATTTAAAGATCTTGATTACATATATGGTTGTGATTAGGTTTCAGTCATATAAGGAGCACCCCCTCCACCAGTGCAACATTCCCACCACCAATGTCCCAAATCTCCTTCCCTCCCAACCCACCCCACTTGTACTCCAGACAGGCTTTCCAGTTCTCTCATTCATTCACATGATTAGGGTAGTTCTCTGTGTAGTTTTTTTCTATAACTGCACTCACCACTCTTTGTGGTGAGCTTCATGAAGTCAGCTGGAAGTTCCAGCCCTCCTCACATTGTCTCTGAGGATAGGTGCAAAAATAACTTTTATTTTTCTCAAAACCCAAAGATAACTGAGACTATTCTGCGTCTCTCTCTCCCTCTGACTTATTTAACTCAGCATGGTAGATTTCATGTACATCCATGTATAGGAAAATTTCATGACTTCATCTTTCCTGACAGCTGCATAATATTCCATTGTGTATATGTACCACAGTTTTTTAGCCACTCATCTGTTGAAGGGCATCTTGGTTGTTTCCAGAGCCTAGCTATTGTGAACAGTGCTGCAATAAATATAGGTATGAGGAAGGGGTTTTTGTATTGTATTCTTGTGTTCTTAGGGTATATCCCTAGGAGTGGAATAGCTGGGTCAAATGGGAGCTCAATTTCCAGATTTTGGATGAATCTCCATATCGCTTTCCATAGAGGTTGAACTAGATGGCATTCCCACCAGCAGTGGATAAGAGTTCCTTTCTCTCCACATCCCTGCCAGCACTGATTATTCTCATTCTTTGTGATGTGCGCCAATTTCTGTGGTGTGAGGTGGTATCTCATCGCTGTTTTGATTTGCATCTCCCTGATGATTAGTGATGAGGAGCATTTTTTCATGTGCCTTTTGGCCATCTGTATTTCTTTTTTATCAAAGTGTCTGTTCATATCTTCTCCCCATTTTTTGATGGGATTAGATTTTTTTTCTTGTAAAGTTCTGTCAGTGCCATGTATATTTTGGATATTAATCCCTTATCTGATGGGTGTTGAGTGAATAGTTTCTCCCACTCGGTGGGTGACTCTTGTATCCTAGGCACTATTTCTTTTGAGGTGCAGAAACTTCTCAGTCTAATGTATTCCCATCTGTTGATCTCTGCTTCCACTTGTTTGAAAGAGTAGTTTCCTCGTTGAAGATACCCTTTGTCTCAATGTCATGGATTGTTTTACCAACGTGTTGTTCTATATACCTTATGGTATCAGGTCTGATATCGAGGTCTTTAATCCATTTGAATTTCACCTTCGTACATGATGTTAACTGGGGGTCTATGTTCGCTTTTTTGCAAATGGCTTACCAGTTCTGCCAGTACCACTTGTTGAAGAGGTTAAACACCCCCATCACCACTGAGGAAATTGAAACTGTGATCAAACATATGCCCAAAAAGAAAAGCCCAGGCCTAGATGGAGTTCATAATGAATTTTTTCAAATCTTTCAAGAGGAGCTGCTACCAATACTAGCCATGCTCTTTCATGAAATTGAAAAAACCGCAACACTCCCAAACAGCTTTTATGAAGCCAACATCACCTTGATACCAAAACTGGACAGAGATGCTGCCAAAAAAGAAAATTACAGACCAATATCCCTGATGAATGCTGATGCAAAGATCTTCAACAAAATCCTGGCAAATAGGATCCAATGCGTGATCAAGAAGATCATACACTACGATCAAGTAGGTTTCATTCCAGGAATGCAAGGATGGTTTAACATCCGTAAATCTAACAACATCATACACAACATCAACAAGAAGAAAAATAAAAATCACATGATCATATCAATAGAAGCAGAGAAAGCATTTGATAGGGTTCAACACCCATTCTTAATCAAAACTCTCAGCAAGATGGGAATGAAAGGAACCTTCCTCAATCTAGTTGAAGCCATCTACTACAAGCCAATGCCAAATATTATCCTTAATTTTGAAAAACTAAAAGCCTTCCCTCTAAATTCTGGCACAAGACAAGGCTGTCCTCTCTCACCACTCCTATTCAACATAGCACTGGAAGTTCTCGCTATAGTGATCAGGCAAGAAAAGGATATCAAGGGAATCCAGATAGGAAAGGAAGAAATCAAGCTCTCATTGTTTGCAGACGACATGATACTCTACCTAGAAAACCCTAAAGAATCTACCAAAAAGCTTCTAGAAACAATAGATTCATATAGCAAGGTAGCAGGCTACAAAATTAACACACAGAAATCAATGGCCTTTTTATACACCAATAATGATAGGGAAGAGAAGGAAGTCAAGAAGGCAATCCATTCACAATAGCACCACACAAAATCAAATATATTGGAGTCAACTTGACTAAAGACGTGAAGGACCTATACAAAGAAAACTATAAAACACTGCTGCAAGAAATAAGAGAGGACACGCAGAAATGGAAACACATACTCTGCTCATGGATTGGTAGGATTAACATCATTAAAATGGCAAGACTCCCCAAAGCATTATACAGATTTTTTTTGTTTGTTTTTTGGGTCACACCCAGCAGTGCTCAGGGGTTACTCCTGGCTCCATGCTCAGAAATTGCTCCTGGCAGGCATGGGGGACCATATGGGGCACCGGGATTCAAACCGATGACCTTTTGCATGAAAGGCAAACGCCTTACCTCCATGCTATCTCCCAGGCCCCTGCATTATACAGATTTAATGTGATCCCTATAAAGATACCCATGACATTCTGCAAAGAAGTGGATCAAACACTTATGAAGTTCATCTGGAACAATAAACACCCTAGAATAGCTAAAGCACTCCTATGGAAAAGGAAAATAGGAGGCATTACTTTCCCCAACACTAAACTGTACCACAAAGCAATAGTTATCAAAACAGCATGGTATTGGAATAAAGACAGACCCTCAGATCAGTGGAATAGCCTTGAATTCTTAGACATTGTCTCCCAGACATACAAGTACCTAATTTTTGCCAAAGAAGCAATAAATCCTAAGTATATGAACTTTTATTTAGGTATTTATTTTATGAATAAATTTGTTTCCATGTATTGGCTATTATGGTTGAAACTCAATCAACATAAGGGTGGCTATATCTTTTTAAAATAGCTTTTACAAATTTGTGAGATAAATAACAGTAGTAGTATTTTTGGAGTGTATTATAATTATATTTTTATTTTTGTACCAAACCCATTGCTCATATGTTACTTTTGATTCTGCAATCGAGAACTTCTCCTGGTGGAGCTTATTGGTCTATATGTGATGTCAGGGATTGAAACTCGGTTGGCTGCATATAAAGCAAATACTCTACTCATTATAATATTTTTCTGACCACTGTATTTTATTATTGAAAGGAATATCCACAGAATTTTTCACAGAATCTCTACTAGCTTATGTGTATCACAACATTATACCTTTTCTCTTTTTAATATAAAGCATCCACAGGCTAATAGGTAGTAAATCATTGTGATTATGATTTGCATTTCCCAAAGAAGTGATGTTGAATTTTTTCCAGGCACCTGTGTCATTTCTAAGATCTTGTTGAGAAAGTGTATGTTTCTATCTTTTGCTATATTTTTTATTATTTATTTGTTGCTATTGGTATTATTGAGTTGTATAGATCTTTATGTCCTTAGTATTTTAACACTTGTCAGTATGTGTGAATATTTTCTCCAAGTTAGGAGATTGCTCTTTTCTAATTTCTGGTAATTTCTTTCTCTCTCTCTTTCTCTCTCTCTCTCTCTCTCTCTCTCTCTCTCTCACACACACACACACACACACACACACACACAGAAACTACCTGCCTGCATTTCTATATATAGGTAAACAATAAATCAGAGGAGAATAAAATGTAAGAAAAATATTATTTTCAAAAATTATTTGGGAACAAAGAGTGAGAGGAAAGACCTATGTACTTAATATAATAATAATGCTAAAAGAAAACATTGAATCAGAATGATGGGATCTGGGTACATGGTAGCACTTCCACCACAGCTTGCAATGCTCTGGCAATGTTTTGGCCTACTTCAGTAGGCCAAAATGTGCTGGGGATTAAACCCATGTCCCTCACATATGCTCTCAATCTTCTGGCCCATATAAAGCATCATATATATTTTCAAAGAAAATGAAGATATATCTCATGTTTATATGTTGTAAAAATAATATTTCAAATGGCCATATTACAATTTACAGCAATATATAGATTCAATGTGATCCTTATCAAAGTCTCAAGGCTATTATTTAGGAAACAAACAAATAATTCTAAAATTTGATAAAGGTCACGAAAGACCCCAAATAGCCAGAGTCATCATAGAGAAAATAAAAACTAAGTATCTCTCCCTGACTTCAGACTATACTATAAGGTGATACAATCAAAATAGCATAGTAGGAGAATAAAACCAGATTTATAAGCTAATGAAATAGAATACGGAGTTCAGAAATAAGCCTGCTGCACACATACAAGCAGTAAATGCATAACAAAGGAGCCAAGACTACAATGGAAAAAGGAAAATCATGTCAATAAATGGGGCTGGAAAATACAAATTTGAAAAGAAAAGACACTAGATCAATGTTAAATATAGTACATAAAAATTAGCTCTCAGGATAGAGGGCATCAGGGAGGGTTAGGGAAAATCATCCTATTGATGGAGGAAAATATTTACTGGTTAAGGTTGTTGTATATTGTATGACTATGATGCAATCATGAACAACCTAATTTGTGGAAAAAAACTGTAATATGAATAACCTTGTAACTGTTACCACCCATATAGGGGGGCATGCACCAGATGTGGCTTTTGCCTTCCTGGTGCAGTGTCTAATTTTTCCTCCCAAGAATTATTTGCCAAAAGA
>PVKC010012422.1:0-12276 GCA_004027635.1 Crocidura indochinensis
CTCTTCTTTCTTTCTTTCTTTCTTTCTTTCTTTCTTTCTTTCTTTCTTTCTTTCTCTCTCTCTCTCTCTCTTTCTTTCTTTCTTTCTTTCTTTCTTTCTTTCTTTCTTTCTTTCTTTCTTTCTTTCTTTCTTTCTTTCTTTCTTTCTTTCTTTCTTTCTTTCTTTCTCCCTATTCCTTCCTATTCCCTCCTTCCTTCCTTTGTTCCTTCCTTCCCTCCTTCCTTCCTTTGTTCCTTCCTTCCTTTGTTCCTTCCTTCCTTCCCTCCTTCCTCCCTTTGTTCCTTCCTTCCTTTCCTCCTTCCTTCCTTTGCTCCTTCCTTCCTTTGTTCCTTCATTCCTTTGTTCCTTCCTTCCTTTTTTTTTTCTTTTTTTAGGCTACACCCAGCATTTCTCAGGGGTTACTCCTGGCTCTGCACTCAGAAATAGCAGCTGACAGGCTCAGGGGACTATATAGGATGCTGGAAATTGAACCTTGGTCTATAATAGGTGGGCAGCATTATAGGCAAACACTACCACAATGCTATCTCTCTGGCCCCTCCTGTTCATTTTTTAATATAATTTTTATTTTAACCATAGTGGCTTACATATTGTTCACAGTAATATTTTTAGAGAAAATTAAGTGTCATCTTCAACCACACCCCAATATAATCCTAATTATTATTTGTGTTTACACATATGAAATAAATAACCCTAGTGCCTCACAAAAGTCTTTTTAATTTGTTTAATAATGTAGACTTTGGATTTGTGTGAGTATTGGCTCTCTTTGGCTAAATTTACTAGCATGCAGAAAGTGCATACTTGTACATAAATATGTTTCATTCAATATATGATCATTTACTGTCTTAAGGCTTAAAACTTTTTTATGGAGGAAGACTGCCAAACTTGAACTGTCTTTGTTACAGTGATGTGAAGTCCCGTAGTCCCTGAGAAGACATAGCTGAGGTCATGGTTCAGAAATCCCAGTGCAGTTCTCAGACATCTGTTTCAGACTCTTGGTAAATTTCCAGTGATTTTACAAGTGCTGAAGGACCTGACTACATAGAGCACTTGGGTAGAGAGAGAAAATTCATGTCTACTCCAGTGCATGCAAAATTTCCCCACCAAATGATTGAATTTATTACAGTGAGTAAACCTACAACTAATAACTATTATTAGTTAATATTTTAAATTATTTCATAGTTGATATTGTTAAATATTTAGTTTTAATTACCATACTTTTAATCTGCAGGGAGTTGATTCATACCTTGTGAGGCTAAGTCTTTTCTGAGACCTTTGTACAAGGGTCACTCTTGGAGTCACTGATGGGGGACCGCGTGTGGTTCTGGGATTAATCAAGTGTTAACCATATTCAAGACAAGAACCTTATTACTGAACTCCTTCTTTGACCCAAGACCATAATTTTTATATTAGATCACTTTTAGGATATTGTATCCTATAAATTTGATAAAGGTAGGCAACATGTGCTCACTATTAGGATATGATGTGGTGTAGCTTTCACTGTTATGAGAATACTCTAGGATTCACTTAGACTCAATTCCTGGAAACAGTGAACCATTTTACTGTCTCCATAGTTCTATCTTTTCCAGGATGCTGTAAAATTGAAATCATGCAGTTTGTAGTTACTTCAGATTGGCTTCTCTTAATTAGTTATATGCTTTGGATTTCTCTCTTTTTGTGTGTGTGTGGTATAACTCACTTTTTAGAAAAATAGCTGAACAATATCCTTTTGTCTGACTATGCCACCATTTCTTTCACTATCACCTTCTGAAGGACACCTGGGTTTTTTTTTTTTATGAGATTTGACAATTTATAAATAAAATGGCTATACACATCAGTATGCAGGTTCTAATGTGGATATAAGCATCTATCTCCTTTGGGTACAACCAAAGGATGCAATTGCTCACTTGTATGATAGGATCATCCTTAGTTTTCAAAGGAACTGCCAAGCTATCTTCCAAAATTATTGTTCTTTTTAGCATACTAGCAATGTGTAAGAGTTTGTGTTGTCCCACATCTTGGCCAGAATTTTGTCATATCAATGTTCCAGATTATGGATATTCTAATAGGAATGCACTGATATATTTTATTAATTTGAATTTTTGGAAATAAAAGGTAAGTTGGCATATGTTGCCATGCCTTTGGTAAGATGAAAGTTACAGTCTTTCACCCATTATTTTCATTAGATTGTTTATACTTTATTGCTTGATTGTTGAATTTTGAGCATTCTTTATATATTTTGAATTAATATTCTTTACTAGCATGATTTCACAATTCCCTTCTTCTCTGGGATGTCCCTTTGATGTCTTTCACAGAGATATTAATTTAATAAAAATTCAGTTTATCAATTAATTTTTTACAGAGAAATAAAATAAAAATATTCATGGCTATACTGAAGATTATCTGTTTTTTCTCTATGTTAACTTTATTAGTTCTATATTTTATGCATTTTAATTTTATATTTAGGTTTGTGATATAAATTGCTATCTATTTGCTGCAACCTCACTTTCTATCATTTGCAATGAGTTTTTTCAACAAATATTTTTATTATAAATAATTATTTAGAAATAGATGTAACTGCTTTATTATTCATATTTGTTTGTAGATTCAGGTTAAAGGACTGCTGAAGAATGCACAATTTTACTGTGAATTGTGAAGTGCCTATCTTCACAATAAAATTTCACTACAAATCCTCCCACATTGTTGTTCATTAGAATTACATTACAAATTTATATTCTTATACTATTTAACTATATAAGAAATTAGGAATGATTTCAACGGTTCTGTTAACAGCTAACTTTTAATTTGGGACTTGAATTTCATATTTAAATTAAGGCTATTCATTCTTTTGTCAAAGATTAACTGACCATTTTAAAAAGGCTCTGTTTTCTGATCTCAGTTGTATTTCACTGATATATTTGATCATTTTTAAAGTTGAGCAAAATACACTCTCTTGACATTCTGTTTTCTTAATAAGTCTAGACCTAGTATTAGTTCTTTAATTTCTTTTCAATAGAGTTTCTACTGTGTACATCTCCTCTCTATAAATGGTTTAGAATCACATGGTCTATTTTCATAAGAATTTACTGTGATATTTAATTGGAATTTCTCTGAACAGTTGTCTTGAACTGGTAAGAACAGATATATTGAAAATATTAAGTTTTCACACTGATGGATACAGAATACATATTTTCATTTATTTGGTTAATTTTTAAAATTTTATACATCATTTAATTTTTAGCTTTTTTAACAAATGTTTTGTGCTAGATTTATGACAATATATACATTTTTGGATACTAATAAAATAAAATAATTTTTGAGGATCTGCTAATCAATTCTCAAAATTTCCAGGAATAGTCTTGGAAGCATGTGGCAAACTGGACAGAGATCCTCAATGCTAAGCTCAACAATGCAATGCTGATGGGTACAGTTGTGCTGAAGGTCACCAGAGTTCAATACAGTGGTTTTTGGAGACCATGTGCTGCCAGGAGTCAAAGTTGGGGTCTCATATATGCAAGACACACACTCTAGCTCTGTATTATTTCCTCTACCATTTATAAGTTATTTTTTTAATTTCGGGAACATTACATTATAACATCATAAAAGTTTCACATGTATATAATGAAATATCACTAAGTACTAGATATTATATACAATAAGTTCACAAACGTTTTACTTTTATGCTTTATTATTGCTGAAATTAAGGAAAGTAATTGGGATTTGTATACCATTTTCACTCAGATTTCATATCAAATTTGCTGGGAATAAATGGGTACAACTTTTAAAAGAGCTTTTAAAAAAGATTATACCAGTCTTATTTTATTAATTTTGAATTTTATGCATAGATGATTTTGTGAAATGCAGTTTTATTCTTACCTTTTATTACTGAATATATTTTTCATTATTATTGTCTTAATTTTAAATTCCAGTTAAATATTGAAAACTAGTGGTCCTGAATAAATGCTGGATATTCTCAAATGTTTTTTTCCACATTTATTAATATGATCATGTGTTTCTTCTCTAAACTATTGGTGCAAGGGATATATAAATTGATTTTTGAATATTGAACCAGTCATGTATACTTTGAATAAATCATATGTGGTTTATATTTTAATGCATTTTCAGATTCAATTTGATAATATTCTGTTGAGCATTAAGACTTTATAATTTTGTTGATAGTTTTATTTATTAAACATAGTGGATGAGACAAATCATTTGCCTGAACAGACAAGAATGGGTATGTGGCTGCAAATGCATATTAATGCACAATACTTCTAAGTACTCTACTTGAAATAACCTGGTAGGTAATCACCTATCTGCTAGAGAGCCATATAAACTCCAATTCTGAGTAGCACAATTTAAAGAACTCTAGGCCTTTACAGGCTTTCTCTTCGGAGTAAAGAAGACATGGGGCTAAAGGGACAGGTCCAAGAGAGTTTTATAGTCTTTACTAAAAGCAAAGTTTCAGTTGATATCAAGTACTTTAAAAATCCTAGCCAAATGACTGAATTGACTTGAACCCTACTTCTTGTTTCTCTGCCTCTTTAGCAGACCTTATTACTTGTTTAGGCCTGTAGAACTTCCAAGTCACCGATGTAAATAGCACAGTGGATGTGTTCTCAGTTTTCCATTTAAGTCTACCCAGTGCCAATGGGCTCATTGAACTAAGTATGGAAGACAGTAGTGTTGATTGCAGGCCTTGAATCTGTGCTTAAATTCTGGTGCAGAATGCCAAGGAGTCTTAAAATTTCAAGTAGACAATATCTTTCTGGCTCATAATGGAATCTACCAAGGTGAATCATAAACTTATAAGAACTATTTAGGATGGTATTTTTCAAGTTGAAACATCAAATCATATTTTATATTAAACAAATAGGTTTCTAGTTTGTACTCTATAATTCTCAGGGCTAAGTCCTGGCTCTATGCTCAGAGATCATTACTGGTGGTGAGTAAAAGGCCATATGTAGTGCTGAGAATGGAATCTGATTTGACCAGGTGCAAAGCAAGTAGCCTACTTACTGCCTTATCACACTAACCCCAAATTTGATATATGTATAAATATATAGTATATGAACCAGCATTTGTGCCTTTGTACCTATTATGGATAATCATTAGGAAAACCTCCAAACTTTAAAGTATACTACAATAGAATTTTCTTTCACTGCTACCATCTCTGTCTTTATTTTGTCTTATGTACATTATGAGCAAACATGCCATATGAAATAGCATTTAGTGGAGAAAAAATACCCTATAATTTTTTCATATGTAAATTCAAAAAGATTGGCAGTCATGCAACAATGAAGCAAAGTCACAATTCCAAAATGTAAAATTTAAAGTATTCTAGAAGTTTTGGATCAATATAAACAGCATGTCAAATCTGAACTTTGTGTTTCCTGATAGTCATTTTCCATTAAAGGTCTTTCTGGAAACCTTAAACTTGTGGTAACAGGGTAAGTCCTATGGGATAAGTTGCTGTAGAAGTTTCTCAGTTGACTTCACAGAACTTGTACTTGTCAAACTGGATATCAGCTGCCTTCTTTCATCCAATAGTTTCTAGTATAACCACAGCTACAGCCATAATCTATGCCAGTCAACCCAACCTGGGTCAATATAATAGCTATTGTAGTAGAATATGCTTTTAAGAGTAGATCCAACTCATCTAGGGAGCTATTCTTGGTTTCCCAGGCCTGTTTATATATGAACAGTGGTGAGTAGGAAAAACCACAGGCATTTCTGGTCTCATTATTTGCAATACCTTCAACCAAAAAAAATGCACTAAATATTTTATATTTACTCCGTGAAAGAATGTTTTGGAATTAAGCATGCTATGCTAGTACTTAAATATCCAATAAATAAATCATGTGATTTAATGGCAGTTTTGGTTCTAATTTTAAAAGTAATTACTTAGGATGCAATAAATTTAAGATCAATCAAAAAGTTATGCACTCCCATATCTGAAACCCAAGAACAATGCTTCCTAAGATTGTTTTTAAAGCCAGCTTTTTCTTTTTTATTTTTAATAATAATTTTTATTTTGACCAAAGTGGAATACAAATCTTTCACAGTAATATTTTAGGTACCTATGACATTGAATCAGGGGCATTACCACTACCAATCTTTTCCTTCCTCCACCTCTGTTGCCAGCATGCATACCATATACCACCCAGGCTGCTAGTATAAGAAGTCCCCTCTGTGTTTTCCTTGTTGTGGATTGGGTATCGATTCTGTTATCATTAGCTTTGGATTTTGTTGTTTAAGTTTGATCATTTTTTATTTCCACTCAATGTTTATACGACTGTTTGGTCTTTGTACCCTCCATTATTTCCCCCTTAATTTGTGAGGCAGAACAAGATGGTTCATGTTATGTGGTTCTGTTTCAACAGAGTTTGACATTGCCTTATTTTTAACTTGAGATAGAAACATTCTAGTATGCTAAATTAACTTTTGATTTTATGTAGGTACTATTTTTCAAAGTGAAGAAATCATTTTCTAGCATTAGTTTACTGAGATATTTGAAATTAATTAATGCATATAGGAGTTTATATTTTATCTGAATTTATCAAGACACTCATGACTTTCTTTTTCTCATTAATATGATGAATTATATGAATTGAGTTTCAGATATTAAACTGATCTAAGATTTTACAACTTCAGAATGAATTTCTAAAATTATTTTTAGGTTTTGATGATCTTGTTTTGTTTTGTTGCTATTGCTCTTTGTCTTTCGTAAAGAAAGAATGCCTGTTTAATATTTGTCACTAACTCACAAAGGCATCATCTGGTTCTGAATATTTCTTTGCACGGATATTTTATTTTATTTTTATTTTTACTTTTTTTTTGTTTTTTTTTTTGGGTCACACCCGGCAGCGCTCAGGGGTTACTCCTGGCTCCATGCTCAGAAATTGCCCCTGGCAAGCACGGGGGACCATATGTGACACCGGGATTCAAACTGATGACCTTCTGCATGAAAGGCAAACTCCTTACCTCCATGCTATCTCTCCAGCCCCTGCATGGATATTTTAAAACACCTAGATTCATTTCACAGGCTGAAGATTTTTTTTCCCAATTGCATTTTGTATCTGTTCCACAAATGGTTTCTCTTGGGTGAAATTCCATGTAAGAAAAATAAGTGAAGAAAGATTGGAGTTGGTGAAAATACAAGTGTTTAAGGTTAATTTTTATTTTTTTTAATTTTTATTTTTTTTTCGGTTTTTGGGTCACACCCGGCAGTGCTCAGGGGTTACTCCTGGCTCCATGCTCAGAAATTGCTCCTGGCAGGCACGGGGGACCATATGGGGCACCGGGATTCAAACCAATGATCCTTTGCATGAAAGGCAAATGCCTTACCTCCATGCTATCTCCCGGGCCCCAAGTGTTTAAGTTTTTAAAGAAAAATTTGAACCTAAGTTCAAGTGTTAGAAAATGGAGAGCTATGATTTTGATTATTAAGAGGTGTATTGCCCAAATTTGTCAGATAGAGCCAGTGTGACAAAAGTGAATAGACAATAGCAAGTTGGAGCATTGTATGCACACAACTTAATATTAAATAATTGTGTATTTATTATACTAAAGTGTAAAAATTGTTTTATTTATTAATCTATATTTAATTGAAGAGATTTTGTCAACAAAATAATCTAAATAAATAATATATCCTGATGCTGTAATATGATCAGACGTGGAATAAGTGACAGCACATATTTGTCTTGCCTTTTATAGTGATAATAAACAATCATTGTTTTTCCTGACAATAAAAGACATTTTGCAACACTGCACTCCTATTTAGCCATCTAGATTCAATAGATGTGCATCTATACATCTGCAAAATACCCTCAATTTTACAAACCCTTACACAAAAATGTAGACACCCAAACACATATACATGGTAGCAGTAATTGAGTATAAATGAAAAGTACTCTGCAGTACTAAAACATCACTCTAGGCTTTTTTCACATCTCAGTTGTTAAATGAAGTAAAATAAAATAAATGAAGTAACTCAAAATAATTTTTAAAAAGACCACGAGATCTTACATGCGATTTTGATGAATCAAGTTTAAGCATACTGAATATATTCAATTCAAGGCTAAAGTGATATCTTATATTTAAAATAAAAAAATTTCATTGTTTGAAAGAGAAGTTAGCCATTAGAAGAATTAACTTTAAAAGATCATGGAAAATATGGGGCCCGAGCAGTGGCGCAAGTGGTAGGAAGTTTGCCTTGCATGCACTGACCTAGGACGGACTGTGGTTTGATTCCCTGGCATCACACATGGTCCCCCAAGCCAAGGGAGATTTTTGAGCACATAGTCAGGAATAAACCCTGGGTGTCTTTGGGTGTGACCCCAATAAACAAAACAAAACAAAAGATCATGGGAAGTATAGGTGAAGGAGTTCTACTTGTTGAATTGTTGTAGAAGTTTGTCAATAGAATTCACAGGACCAATATCTGATATAACATGATGGGCATAAGTAACCATACCCAATTATACCATAGCCACTGCCATAGCCATAGCCTCTACCACCATAGCCATAGTCTAGACCATCATAGTTGTTGCTGTAATAGCACATGATGTTGGGGGTGGATGGTTTAGCAGAGGAAGAAGTTATTAATTTTTCCAGTATGATTGTTGTCATCTATCAAGGTCTTTTTATATATCCACATGGTGGGTGGAACAAACCACAAGCAAACATCACGTTCATGTTTTACAATAGTTTGGATTTCAAACCTTCAGAATCTATAGTTTAATAGGCAGATGGAAGCTGCATAACTATGAATCAACCCTTTGCTATTGTACCAGGATTCTCACAAAGGGTTTTACAAAACAAGTTTGTTATGTTTGAAATGCTTAACTTGTGTTTTTGCCAGTTTAAGGTCTATCACAAGTTTTTTGAGATTTTCACATTTCTTATATTCTTAAAACTTTTTTGTTGTTGTATTTCTTACCTGACAATGCAATGTCAGGTAAGGATTTATAAGTGGTCATAGCTATGTGGGTATATGGCTTCATGAACAGACACAGAAATAAAATCATAGACCTGCTAAATGACTTATTTGTTGTGTGTGTTTAGTTTTAATAGTCATATATTTCTTTACATTCCATGTAATCTTCTAGTTTCTTCTAATAGTTGAATGCGTAAACATGTATTTCTTTATGTTTAATGTCATCTCTTCTTTTGCATGGAAATTTGTTGTTATTTAAATATTTTTGCCTTGATATTTATGAAAACTATTACTGAAATAACAATTTTCTAGTTCTTATTTATCAATTTTCCTTCATACATATTAATTAAAACCTTTAGAAGGATATCTGGCTTTGTGAATTTGTATGTCCCACTATTGCTAAAAATCCTCTGTCAAAAAATTAATATATTAATGGCCTTCAGTTCATATTCATGTACAGATGTGATGTTTTCCTCAGTGTCACCTCTCTGAATCTCAAGTTCCCTTATGACATTCAGTGGCCTTCTAGAAGTTTTATGACCTTGGCAAGAGCACATGAAAGTCATTAACCTTGTAGGAATCTGGCAACTGACAGTCATTTAAGTATTAGGGACGCTTCAATGAGAGTCACGTTCTATTTATGCACAGTCTGAACTCTTTCTGAACAAAATTTATGCTTCATGTCCCTCACTAATAAAACTATTTTAAGTTTAATATTTTATGTCACTTGTCCATCAATTGATGTGGCATTCTTGCATTCTTGATGTGGTATTCTTGCATAAACCAAGTATTAGATAAGCACAATGTCATATAAAAAAGAAACACCATAAGCACAGTTTATGTGACCAAAATCATAAAAAAGCAAAGAAATTATAAATAATCATAAAAAGGAAAAACATCACATATTGGAATGAAACAATTTTATTTGGGTTTCCTCGCATTCTTTTATTTATCTTATTTCATTTCCTGTTCTCTCTTTTTTTTTTCTTTTTGAGAAAAAAGTGCCCACCCAGGGGTACTGACATCCCATAAAGTATTAGGAAGAATTCCTACATGTTCTGTCAATGATATGAGACTTGGAAGAGAATAAGAATGCCATGAAGAAAATATAAGAGCTTTGGAAAATGAAAAGTTTAAAAATCAGTTTCCCTGAGACTTGCTTGAGGTACCAGGGGTTTCCAATGTGAAATTATTGAAGATCCTGTATCTCTTCACCAAAGGATTCAGCTAACTCAGTGCTTCTCAATTATTTTCTGTCACGTCCTCCCTAGGAAGAAGAAAATATTTTTCGCGCCAAACCCGCATGACTAAAAATAGTATCTTTATTAAAAAAAAACTTTAACCTGAAAAATAAAAATATATAAAATAATTTGAGCAGATTTCTAATCAGAAGTGGTATCTGGATTAATGACTACAATGAGCATGTTATGCAAAGCATAGCGGGGTTTGAAGCAGGACACAGCAACAACTCTCAGCTCCAGAGACATACAAAGACATAAACATCGGGCTTAGCTTGTTATGACAGTGTCCGAGGTCAAACATGCCACCCTTTACAGAGCCTCGCGTAGAGTTTTTGGTTTGATTTGCACTTATTTAAATTTCTAAAATCTATTGCTACCTAAAAATCACAAAGTACTTACATTTTCTCAAAGAAAACTTGAAAAAGATACTAAGCACAAGTCATTTGCATGGGGCATAACTCAAAGAATTAAAAAGCAGTATCTATGGGCAAGAATATAACTGATAGTTTTATTGCTTCAGAGTTTCATTTATTTTTCTTGGTTCAAAGAAGTTCAACTTTTTCCATAAAAACAATAGAGAGACATTCAGTCAGTTTATTAATTTGTACCCAGTGAAATTGTATACAATTCAAATAAAACAGATATTTGTTTTTATAAACAAGTGACTAGTAGATGTTCACCAAGAGATGCTACTTAAAAACTATTTTCTGCAGAAGTAGAAATATAGTAGAGACATAAAACTCAGGAATTAGGGAAGACAAACAGCTTAACACAAACGATGAGGGAAGCAAGCATTATGTGGAGGAAGTTTGGAAACTAGTTGGAAATATACATGACCAGGAATTTTATGAAATATGATAACCGGTATAAATTCTTTGATGTCCTAATTTAGTGTGCAGAAGACAGCCTGAGCATTATGGCATGCGCTATTTATGGAAGATGACACTGGTGGGGAAATCTAGTTGGAAGATGGCAGTCATTGAGGAGAATGAGTCCAGGAGAGAAAAGATATTACACTAGAGTAGTACAGTGCCAAAGGCCCAATTAGAGTGCTGGAGTGTGATGGGAAGGAGGTTTTCATTTAGTTCTGCATAGATGCTAGATATTAGAGTAAAGTAAATAGGGCTCCTCAGTCATCAGACCTGGCACTAATCCACTGGTGTGTCTAGGAATACATGCAAGCTAAGGACATGTCTCCATAGATGTGATGATTGGAAGCTCTTTATATATGGGAAGTTATTATGTTGCAAACATATTAAAGGTAATGATAGTTATTAATATTAGATACAATGAGCATTTGTGATCAGCAGAAAACTAGAATGAAAGTTTTGAGGTTGCCTTAGAATTGAAAATATTCATGTGAATGAGTTTCTAGGTATTTACATGAACTAATACGAAAAGTGAGATATGCCTTTTTATGCACCAATAATGATAGAGAAGAAATGGACTTTAAAATATTTGTGATTCACTTTGCCCACAATAAAATAATATATAAAAAATCCCTTTCACATTAGTGTCACTCAAAGTTATATACCTTGGAGTCAGCTTAACTAAAGAGGTGAAGGACCTATACAAAGAAAACTACAAAACTCTGCCTTAAGAAATGAAAGAAGATATCAAGAAATAGACACATCCTGCTCATAGATTGGGAGGATTAATATTATTAAAATGGCAATACTCCCCAAAGCATTGTACAGACATAATGCAATCCCTCTAAAGATGCCCATGACTTCTTTAAAGAAGTGGATCCAACACTCCTGAAATTCATTTGGAACAATAAACACCCATGAATAGCTAGAGCAACCCTTGGGAAAAGGAATATGGGAGGCATCACTTTCCCCAACTTTAAATTGTATTACAAAGCAATAGTCATTAAAACAGCATGGTATTGGAATAAAGTCAGATCAGTAGAACAGACTTGAATATTCAGAGAATGCTCCTCAGACATACAATCAACTAATCTTTTTTTTTTTTTTTTTTTTGGTTTTTTGGGTCACACCCAGTGACGCTCAGGGGTTACTCCTGGCTATGCGCTCAGAAGTCGCCCCTGGCTGGCCTGGGCGACCATATGGGGCACGGGGGATCGAACCGTGGTCCGTA
>PVKC010012422.1:12376-23888 GCA_004027635.1 Crocidura indochinensis
AAAAAAAAAAAAAAAAAAAAAAAAAAAAAAAAAAAAAAAAAAAAAAAAAAAAAAAAAAAAAAAAAAAAGGTAAGCTCAGATCTCCATCTAACACAAATGCACAAAGGTCAAATAGATTAAAGACCTTGATATTAGACCAAACCATAAGATATAAGGAACCACACATAGGTAAAACAGACCATGACATTAAGACTAAAGGCATCTTCAAGGAGGAAACATATGATCGATAAAAGAGAAAGTTTGCATAGCCATTTCAATAGATGCAGAGAAAGCATTTAATAAAACTTAAGACCATGTATCCTAACATTTCTTAGAAAATAAAAATTGATCAAAATTTCTATTAACATCAAACTTAATAATGCGATCATTAAAATATTCCTCCTATGTGAAAGAAATAAAAACAACGAACCAAAATCTTTTGTAATATTATGCTATTTAACTTGGCTATTTCATATAAAGCCATATAATTTTTAAAGAATATATTATAACTTTTGAGGCAAAATATATAAAATAAACTACAAATATTAGAATTTATAAAGGAAGTTCTGTATGCATGGTCAATGGACAAAAATTTTAATATTTTGTAAACTAGAATAATAAAAAATAATTTTAAGAAAAACACAAACTATATATAATATAAAGAATTTAGTGATATATATTTAAGACCATAGATGTTAACATTTATAGAGATTTTTATGTTTATATATTTATAGATATTTAAGATCCTGCAGACTATTAGTGATAAATATTAAGGACTTTAAAACAAAATAAGAGGTCATTATTAATGATAGAAAACATCAATTTTTGCTAGGACGGCTCTTTCTAAATTGATCTATCATTTTTTGCAAAATAATTTTAACTGCTGTTTTACCCATTTTGTACAAATACAAGAAACAATTAGAGCTAATATAATATAAAAGTATAAAAATTTAAAACTTACACTACTTGATGCCAAGAAATATTATTAAATCTAGTAATTTCAATATTATATCTTATAAGTACTAGTAATAGCAAAAGTACCAAGTACCTTAATGAAGGAACCGAGTACCTTTATGAAGAAAATGTGTGGTACATAAGCGTTTAATATATGCAGTAATTGATTTATACTAAAGCTAAACTTAGCTATAGTAAAGAAAAAGAATGTGTGTTTTAATGATGCAGGAAAGTATATCAATATGTAAAGTAATTAAAAATAAAAATGATAGATAAAATATTTTCTTGTAACTAATACTAAATGAAAAATTAATTTCAGAAGTTGCTTATTCCTTTATTCATTGTTACTTTTCCTGTGCAAGGGATTGAACCCAGGAACTCAGTTAATCAAGGAAAGCACTTTACCTTTGATCCATATCCTTGGAACTGAAAATTATTTTAGATAGTTGTGTATCAAGCTCCAAGCATAATACTATGAAATATGGCACTTAAGTTCAAATAACAAAAATTGTATAAAGACAGAAAACTTTGGAACACGTTGAATTACAAGCTGCTCATCAAATTCAAGAAAAAGACAATACAGTTTACAAAGCAGATCATTAGACAAGTAAGTGAGAGACTTGGATGTCATTTAACAAGTGGAATTATCTAAATTGTGGTCAGGCCCACTCCCTAAAATAAATTACTCCTAAGGTTAAGGAGTAATAAGTAGCATCATTGGAGAAGGGTCACACTTTGGGACCCTTTTAGACACCATCTATAAAAGGGAAATTCATATAAACTGTATGCCTAGTAATTTCACTTCTACAAAACTCTCACATAATGATAAAAAAAAATAATTTTTTTTGGATTTGTTTTCATTTTGGGGCCAGACCCGGTGGCGCTCAGGGGTTACTCCTGTATCTATGCTCAGAAATTGCTCCAAACAGGCTTGGGGGAGCCATATAGGAAGTTTGGGATAGAACATGGGTCCATCCCAGATCAACCGCGTGCAAGGCAAATGCCCTACCGCTATGCTATCTCTCCACCCCGAAAAAACAAAAACAAAAACAAAAAACCTCTTTAACACAGATTGAGGTTGCACGGTAAGGGATTCAGGGGTCCTAAAAATACTTTCTTGTTTTTTTACTTATACATTAATTATCAAAAAAAAAGTAGTGATCTATATGTTTCTTTATGATTTGAACAGTTTATGCATGTATTTTACATTTTAAAAGTTTATTTGAAGCAATTAGTTTTCTGGCCAGTTGTTCTCTCAATTTTTACTGCACAGACATGTCTGAAAGATAATGAGCACTTTAATCGTAATAAAAAGGAACCCATTTCCTATCAAATAGCCCTGAACTCTGGGATTATCTAAGGAGACAAAAATACCATTATCACAAAAATTAGTTTTGAAAATGAAGCAGTTGAGATTGATGTATTGCTATATTTGAAAAATCTTATTTTATTGCAGTCTTATTAGTGAAATAGTTTGGAAACTTTGAAACTATTATTATAAGTGAGACAATTTATAATAAAACTAGCTCTCAAACAACTTTATTTCCTTATTTTCCTCCCATCAATATTATAATGAAATAAAGTTGAATAAAACAAAATTATTCAAAGACTTGTATTTGGATTAAATATAGTTACATTTCAAATTAAAAAAAACTTTTGTCTTCAGTTAAAATTTTTAAAAGTAGAATAAAGGAAATGTGTAATATCCTAAAATTCTACCCTCAATTAAAGTATGTTATGAGGCCCCGGAGAGATAGCACAGCGGTGTTTGCCTTGCAAGCAGCTGATCCAGGACCAAAGGTGGTTGGTTCGAATTCCGGTGTCCCATATGGTCCCCCGTGCCTGCCGGAGCTATTTCTGAGCAGACAGCCAGGAGTAACCCCTGAGCACCGCCGGGTGTGGTCCCAAAACCAAAAATAAATAAATAAATAAAAATAAAGTATTTTATGAAAATAATAAATGCTTGAGTTGAATAGATTCTATTTTGGGCCTACCTGGCTGCAGAGCTTAGTTTTGACTCTCTGTTCAGGGATCACTCTTGGGGCACATGACAAATGTGATGCTTTGTATAAACATGAATCAACTACATCAAGTGCCCTATTCACTAGATTATATCTCTAGCCTACTGGTTATTTTATTTTTAAAGTGTGTTCCTAACATGATAATAAAAACTAGTTTAGAAATACAATAACTTTTGCTTACTTATTTTATTCTTTTATTTAAAAACATTACAAAAATTTTTATATGTATTTTGTGCACTTTTCTAAGTGCTGAATCACACGACGTACTACTGGCACTTTGTACTGTTTCTACTCTTGCTGCTGTATGTGGACACTGATATGTGGCAAGATCCTTATCTCAATATTGACCATTTCATAAATGAAAGAGACTCCTTTTAGTTCCTTTTTTCTTTAGTCTCTATGAGATTACAAAATTCTTCATGATTGGGTTTTGGGAATACAATTTTTCAACACTGATCCTTCATGAGTGTCCATTTCCTTCCATCAATTTCCTCCCAATTTACTTCTTTGCCTTTCACCTGCCTTGCTGCTTCTCCTTGAGGCACTTTTTTTAAATTTTATTTTTATTTTATTATTTTTGGTTTTTGGCCACACCAGGTGACACTCAGGGGTTACTCTTGGCTATGTGCTCAGAAATCGCTCCTGACTTGGGGAACTATATGGGATGTCTGGGGATTAAACTGCAGTCCATTCTAGGCAAGTGCGCTCAAGGCAAAAAAGTTACTGCTTGTGCCACCGCTCTGGCCCCTTATTTTAAATTTTTGCACTGTGGATTATTATAGCATTGCTGGTAGACTTTCATACATAAGATGTTACCCCCTTCCCAGTCCCCTCCCCTTCTGGTTGAAAGTTTTCCTCCATCATAGAAATTGATCACTCCCTGCCCACTCTATCAACCCTCTACAAGGAACTACAAGGAACATAGAGGTACAAATGATTTTTATTCCTTTTGTTTTTCAGTCCTTGGAGTATATTCCAAGAACTGGAGTTTTGGGTTCTAATAAAAGCTCAATTATTATATTTTTAGAAATTTACATGCTTTTTTATAGAAAGGGTGGGCATGTCAACATTTCCATTAGTTGTGAATGTGTGTCCTTTGTTTTCTGCATCCACTTTAGCACCGATTGTTCTTGCCCTTTTTGTTGTGTGTTAATCTCTGTGCTGTGAGGTAATATTTCATTTTGATTTGCATTTTCCCAAAGATAAGTAATGTACAACATTTTTTTCATATGTCACTTGTATTTCTTCTCTGAAGAAGTTGGAAGAGAATAATTATAATACATCACTGAAACTGAGTGTCTTATCATAAGTTTTAGTAGATAGTTATTGGTTGCTATCTCTCTTACAAATTTTTTTTGGCTTTTGGGTCACACCCAGTGATGCTCAGGGGTTACTCCTGACTATGCACTCAGAAATCACTCCTGGCATAGGGGACCATATGGGAGACCGGGGAAATGAACTACAGTCCATCCTAGGTTAGTGTGTGCAAGGCAGACACCTTATCGCTTGTGCTACTGCTGTGGCCTCTCTCTTACAAATATTTTCAAATAACACACATATATGTCCAATTTAAGTATGCTTATTGGAATAGATCTTGTAAGAATAAAGAAATATCCAACTTTGTAATATGCCTCATAAACATTAAAAAGGTCATACATCTATACTGCCCCTGTACAACATTAATAGGAAAGCTCATCAATGAGAATAAACATGATTGACATTGTATTTCATTTCAAAAAGAAACCAAAATTTTTGCATTTTAGAGACTTTGAACTCAATGAAATTTAGTGGTAAGGCAGCTTCAAAAACGGGAGATAATTTTTACTAATTGGAAAAGATTCTTCTATCTTTGAGCATGAAGAAAATAAAATACCTGAGTATCCTAATCCAAAACCTGGGCAATAAAGATGATTTTCTGTGTCTGAATAGAAAATAGAATTACTTGAAGCATAGTTAAGTTAGAAGACTCTTTCTGATGGGGCAAATTTAGCTGGAAATATCTCAGTAGAATCCATAAGACAAGTATTTGCCAGAGCAGAATAAATGACAAATTTAAGTCCTATATCCTCATCACCATGGCAACAGTTCAGGCCACCAAAGTAGTTTCTATATTAGCACCTGATGTTAGGAATCAGACTCAATTGATGAGTAAGGACCACATTTCTTTGGATTGATTTTCACCGTCTGCCTGGACTCTTCTGTCAGTGCTAATTTGCATACAAAATTTTGAGTCTGTTTATTATGCAGAGAAAGGTAACTTAACTATTAAATCAAGATCGCCAGAAATACATTATGTGCATTTAAAAAGCAGCTTCTATCCTTGTTTCAAAACCTCCCGAACATTCTCTTTAGCTACAAGAATATGTCAGGGTTAAAAGGGACAGCATCGAACATGCAAAACACATTCCAGATGTTTGTTGTTGCCAACAAAGGTGTCATTGTAAGTTAGAAATGCTGTGATAATTCAGATCATACTAAGTGAATATGTGAGCATGTGGAGGAGAAATGATTTGACACCAGAAACCTGATGTGTGAGATAAATATTCCTTCAGGAGAATGGCTTCCAAATTCATATTTTCTGAGGATTACAAAGAGTAGAGTAAGTTGGTAATACTTGTCAACAATATAAGGGAGTGTCTAAACTTTTTACTGTATTTAGATAGACAGTATTTTTATTTTCTGGGTTAGCAAATTGAGAAAAGATTTTACGTAAGAGAAGATGAAGGTATGGAAAAGAGACAGGGAAGCTCCTAGATTGTGGAAGGGATTCCAGAGAAAGACAGAAATTGTTTCCCTTTTATACTTTTCTACAAAGGGTATGGATAAGTATTTATTCACTGTGTTCCAAAAATGTGAACCATTGGAGCAGGAGAGAATATCTAGATAATTATCTTTTGGTGTCCAGTCTTCTAGATTCTTTAACTATCAAGTTGATTGGGCACAGATTAGGTTATATGGGCTATCATGAATCACCAATGATATTCCATACAAATTCCTTTTTAAAATAATAAAATCTTTTTAAATTTAATTAAGGAATTAATTTTGGTTTTTGGGCCACACTCGGTGGCACTCAGGGGTAATTCTGGCTCTTTGCTCAGAAATCACTCCTGGCAGGCTCAAGGGACCATATGGATGACAGAATACAATTTAGGTGTGTCCTGGATCAGCTGTGTGCAAGGCAAAAGCCCCACCACTGTGCTATGTCTCCGGTCCCTTATTTATTCATTTTTAATTTGGGAGGCACAACTGGTGGCGCTCAAGGACTTACTTCTGGCTCTAGACTCAGATATCACTCTTGTCAGGCTAAGGGGACCATATGAGATCCTGGGGATTGAACCTGGGTCAGTCACATGCAAGGCCCTACCCACTGTGCTATTGCTTCAGCTTCCAAACTCTGTATTTTAGGAAAAATAAAATAAATGTATTAAAAAAGAATATTCACAATTATATTGTAAATACATAATTATGTGCATAAATTATTATTCTTCCAAAATATTAATCAGCATTCAGATCAAGAAATAGAATAAAAGCAACACATAAACACATACTTTTTATTTATAACCTTTATTTTAGGTATTATTCACCTTAATTTTTATAACTGTATATGTTTAACACCCCTGTATTCTGTACAAATACTAATCGAGTGAACTCGGTAGGGTCTACTCATTTATTTGGTTTTGTTTGCTCGCTATTGTGATTTTGATATTTGATTACTCGTTTAAAAATTTGTAGTTTTAATATTTGTTTTATTATTCTTGGTGTGATTTGTGCCAGACACAGTAGTACTCATACACTATGTGTAGTGCTCACAGCTCAGGGATCCATCTATGGTGCCAGAAATGGATACACAATTGGCCTGACATAAATGCTCAAGGTCTGAAAACTGTCAAAATTTATAGATACCCTACCAGTTTTCCAAAATCACTATATCTTTGATAACTTTAAACGAGGTTCCACCATACTCTCACATATAGGTTCTATCTCTGTCGTAACTTTACAGCTATTCTGGTAGTGCAGTAATTTAAGTGAGTGCTACTAAAAAAGAGCACCTTTTAATATAGACCAAATTTATATATATTTTATTTGATAAAACATTGGTTCAAGTTTTATCATTATGAGATGTATATAGATATATACATATACATTATGAGACTTTTGGAATGCATGTGAAAATCATACTATTGGTTGTATTGGGGAAATGAGCACCAAGAATGAGGCTCTAATTTACCTTAATAAGCTATGAATATCATTAAAGACCCACATGTTATAATAAATATAGACATACTTATGTATCTATATATCCTCATAGGAAAATTGTTTATATATCATCTCTATGTAATTTTGTTATTTATACATGTGTGCTGCATAAATACATAATGATGAAGCAGTATATCTGGTCATTTTCCCATAGGTTCACAAGTCTAATTATTGGATCAGTTTTATCCCTGAGTTCAGATTAAATAAGTTCTATTGATATGTCTTCACACCCACCAATTCTATAATCTGAAATCTCCTCTCTACACTTAAACTAAATAGATTTAATATTTATTTTGGTACTGCCTTTCAGGCTCTATGATAGCTCTTTGAATCTTTTCACAATGCCTTTTTCTCTATGATTTTCAACTTGTTTTAGAGAATTCATGCTTCGTTTTTTTTGGGGGGTCACCCCACCGACGCTTAAGGGTTGCTCCTGGCTGTGTGCTCAAAAATCACTTCTGGCAGATTCAGGTGACCATATGGGATACTGGGATTTGAACCACCAACCTTCTGTATGAAAGGCAAACACCTTACCGCCATGCTATCTCTCCAGTCCCGAGAATTCATGCTTCTTAAAAGAATTCTGTGACTACTCCTTTGAAACAATTATTAGAAAAAGGTCTTAGTTTTGTGATGGCAGGCTGGGAAGATCTGTGAATCTATACCAGCCAGTGGGGCCTGACTGTGAAAAACTGTGAGTCTGCCTTTGTGCGTCTCTCTCCTGTCCTGTTGCCTGAACCTCTTGGCAGTGGGCAGAAAAGAGGCCCCAAAAAACTCGCTCTCCCAGAGTTCCATTCTAGGGCAGGAATGCCCAGGAACTCAAAACCGGCTAGAAGCAATACCTTGCAAAAACCAGGTCCCCTGTTTGTGATGTCAGGCTGGGGAGATCTGCGAATCTAAGTCAGTTCAGTGGGGCTTGACGTTAAAAACTGTGAGTCTGTCTGTGTGCGTCTCTCTCCGGTCCTGTTGCCTGACCCTCTTGGCAGTGGGCAGAAAAGAGGCCCCAGAAGAGCATGGCCTCTCCAATTTGCTATGCAGTCGTGTGCTCTTTTTCTAAGGAAAGAACACCATTGCAACAAGAAGAAAAAATCACACTGAGACTGTGCTGGATCACTGAAGCCCAGGATTTCTCTTTGGACTGTCTTCTCTGCTGCATGCTCAGGCCTACACTTTGATCCTGTGTGAGGCTTCATCCATGGAGGACTCCACTCCCTTGTAGGCAAATCGACCCACCCAGAAAGGGCAGAGACAGAGGAGTGTGGCCGCATATATCATTTAGCCAATGAATACCACCACAACACGTAGAGAAACCCACAATACAAGTGTGACAATGGTGAAACAATGCAGGCCAGCATCAGACATAGAGAACGAAGATGACAATTCTGATGACTAGATAATGAGCAATGAACTAATCAATCTCTCAGACAAGGACTTTAGCAATATGGAAAATACTCAAAGAACTCAAAGAAACCATGGATCTAGTTGAACAGAACACTAATAAGAACCAAGAAAATATGAAGACAAAAATCACAAAACTCCAAACTGAAATAACATGTCAACTAACAGGCCTGAAAAACTCAGTAAATGAATTGAATGACAAAATGGATAAGCTGAACACCAGGGTAGAAGAAGCTGAGAATAGAATTGGTGCCGTGGAAGATGAGATAAATAACAACTCCATACAGAGGGAGAGATTGGAAATAAAACCAAATGAACAGACAATGGAAAAAATAGTCAAAGAATGGAAACAGATGAAAATAGAAGTCTATGATAAAATCAACAAAAAGAATCATTAGAGTGCCAGACACCCAGGAAGAAAATGTCCAGAAAGAATCAACTGTCAAGAACATCAGTAAGAGAAACTTCCATAGCTAAAGAATATAGGTGATCAAATCCTTCATGCCCAAAGAGTACCAACCAAAAGAGACCGCAGAAAAAATACCCCAAGACACATCCTAGTCACAATGACGAATCCCACAGATAGAGACATAATTCTGCAAACAGCAAGATCAAAAAAGGAAATTACATTCAAGGGAGCATCCTTGAGATTTACAGCAGACCTGTCACCAGAAACACTCAAGAAAGCAGTGGTGGGATATTGTGACAAGACTGAATGAAATGAATGCTTCTCCTAGAATACTGTTCCCAGCAAAACTCACTTTCTGGTTTGACGGAAGAATACATGGTTTCACAGACAAAAAACAGCTCAGAAACTTTGCAGATTCAAAACCAGTCGTAAGAGAAAAACTGTAAGACCTAATTAAGACAAGACTGACCAAAAGACACACCAAATTTCGATATAAAGATGGCAGCAAATCCCAGGACAATTAATTCTCTGAATGTCAATGGACTAAATGCACCAGTTAAGAGACACAGAGTGGCGAAATGGATCAAGAAACTCAATCCAACTTTCTGCTGTCTACGAGAAATGCACTTGAATAGTCAGAACAAACATAGATTCAAAATAAAAGGCTGGAGGAAAATTATCCAAGCAAACAACACCCATAAAAAAGCTGGAGTGGCCATACTAATATCAGATAATGCAAACTGAAAAATAACATCAATAGCAACACAATAATTGTGGGAGACCTCAACACTGCTTTGTCAACACTGAATAGTTCAACCAGACTGAAACCCAACACGAATATACTGGACCTAAGGAGAGAAATGGAAGAAAGAGGCCTAGTGGATATATATAGGACACTCCATCCCCAGAAACCTGAATACACATTCTTCTCCAATGTACATGGGACATTTTCCAGGATAGACTACATGCTGGCACATAAAACTTATCTCCATAATATCAAGAGGATAGAAAATTTTCAGGCTACCTTTGCTGAACACAAGGCTCTGAAATTTGTGAATTCCAAAGGAACACAGAAAAAAAACTTTAACACCTGGAAGTTAAACAGCCTCATACTGAATAACCAGTGGGTCCGAGATGAAATCAAAAAGGAAATCAGGGGGCCGGGCGGTGGCGCTGGAGGTAAGGTGCCTGCCTTGCCTGCGCTAACCTAGGACAGATCTCGGTTCGATCCCCCGGTTCCCCATATGGTCCCCCGTGCCTGCCAGGAGTGACTTCTGAGCAAATAGCCAGGAGTAACCCCTGAGCGTCAACGGGTGTGGCCCAATACAAAAAAAAAATGAAATCAAAAGATTCCTGGAAACAAATGATAATGGAGACACAACTATCAGAACTTATGGGACACAGCAAAACCAGTACTGAGAGGAAATTTTATATCATTGCAAGCACACATCAAGACGGAAGAAGGGGCTTACCTGAGTAGCTTAATGATGCAGCTCATAGAACTAGAAAGTGCTGAACAAAGGGACCCAAAAATAGGGAGGCAGAAGGAAATAACAAACCTGAGAGCAGAAATCAATGAAGTGGAAACCCAAAAAACAATGCGAAAGATCAACGAAAGCAGAAGTTGGTGATTTGAAAAAATAAACAAGATTGATAGACCACTGGAAAAACTAACAAAGGAAGAGAGAGAGAAACTTGATAACTCGTATCAGGAATGAAAAAGGAGAGATCGCTACTGAAATGGCAGAGATTCAAAGGGTAATCAGTAATTACTTTGAGAAGTTCTACGCCACTAAAAATGAGAACCTGGAAGAAATGGATAAATTCTTGGACTCTTACAATCTTCCATGGTTGAAGGAAGAGGATGTAGCATATCTAAACACCCCCAACACTATTGACGGAATTAAGACAGTAATCAAAGGTCTGCCCAAAAACAAAGGCCCAGGCCCAGATGGATTCACTAATGAATTCTTTCAAACTTTCCAAGACTGACTACTACCAATCCTGGCAAGACTCTTTCATGAAATCGAAAAAACGGAAACACTTCCAAATACCTTTTATGAAGCCAACATCACCTTGATACCTAAACCAGACAGAGATGCAACAAAAAAAGAAAATTACAGACCAATATCACTAATGAATGCAGATGCAAAGATCCTCAACAAAATTCTGGCAAATAGGATACAATGCCTCCTTAAGAAGATCATCCACTACGATCAAGTAGGTTTCATCCCAGGAATGCAAGGATGGTTTAACATCCATAAATCTATCAACATAATACACAACATTAACAAAAAGAAAAATAAAAATCACATGATCATAGCAATAGATGCAGAGAAAGCATTTGATAAGGTCCAACACCCATTCTTGATCAAAACTCTCAGTAAGTTGGGAATGGAAGGAACCTTTCTCAATATAGTTAAGGCCATCTACCACAAGTCAGTGGCAAATATCCTCAATGGAGAAAAACTGAAAGCCTTCCTTCTAAATTTTG
>PVKC010012423.1:0-23776 GCA_004027635.1 Crocidura indochinensis
AGAGACTTTTAAAGAACACTGGCCATGCTCTTTGCCTCTTTTCTGCTGGGCCAGCCTCCGAACAACAAGGACAGTAACCTCTCCAGGACCCGCACCTTGCAACCCCTGAATTCCATTAGTGCACATTGTAAGAAGCAATCTAAAGCCGACGACTGAAATTAGAAATTTTCACACTGAACTAATCAGAAAAGCTGAGGTTATGCAACTGCTACCAGGCATGGGGGTTGGGGAGACCACGTGCCGGAGGCTTTCTCCCAAGCTGGAGGAGTGCTGGGAGGCTTGGTTTTATTTATTTTTATTTATTTATTTATTTATTTATTTTTTGTGGTTTTGAGGTCACACCCGGCAGTGCTCAGGGGTTATTCCTGGCTCCATGCTCAGAAATTGCTCCTGGCAGGCACAGGGGACCATATGGGGCACCGGGATTTGAACCGATGACCTTTTGCATGGAAGGCAAACGCCTTACCTCTATGCTATCTCCCGGGCTCCGGGAGGCTTGGTTTTAAATAAAGAAAAAAATATATATATTATAGGGCCGGGCGGTGGCGCTGGAGGTTAGGTACCTGCCTTTCCTGCCCTAGCCTAGAACGGACCTCGGTTCAATCCCCCGGTTCCCATATGGTCCCCCAGGCCAGGAGCGACTTCTGAGCGCATAGCCAGGAGTAACCCCTGAGCGCTGCTGGGTGTGGCCCAAAAACCAAAAAATATATATATATTATATATGTATATTTGCATATATATATATATATATATATATATATATATATATATATATATATATATATATATATATATATATATATATATATATATATATATATATATATATGCATGCAACCAGGACATGCAACAAGAACCAAGAGGCCCAAGGGTTCCAGTAAAAATAGACCCAAACAGAAAAACGTCAAGACATGACAAAGTCCAAAGATGAAGATGGAAGTGTGAAAGTCCAGATCAATACATGGAACTTAAATACAAAGGAAAGCCCATAAAGATGTATAATAAATCTATCAAATGAGACTACAAGGCAGAAGAGAATAAAGGGATGTAATAGCAAAAAATAAAATGAATAATTCAAGAATACTCTATTATCTAGATTCTAACACATATTGGAAAATTGATACTGGGCTTCATCAATGGGCAAAATCTTGGGGATGTACTTAGCCTTGAACTAAGCTTTGTAAGAATTAGTTTACAATATGCCTGCCAATAGGCTGAGGGAGGGAGGGAACCTGAGACATTGGTGGAGAGAAGCAGATACTGGTGTTGGTGGAATTGGTGTTGGAACATCATATGTTTGAAACAACTCTATAAGGGACACTTTGAAAATCACAGTGGCTTAATAAAACTCAGAAAGAGGCCAGAGCAATAATACAGCAGGCAGGATGCTTGCTTTGAGAGGTTGATGTATTTCGATCCCAGAGCCCATCAAGAAGTAATTTCTGAGTGCCAAGGCAGGTGTAACCTGAGTATTGCCAGTATGTCCCCTAAACAAAACAAAACCAAACCCATTTCTTATTAGGGATGGACTGATTAGTACAGTCTGAGTTAGTACCATCTGAGATAGTACCGTATGAATTGCCACACTCCAATCAAGGTTTGATCCCTGGCGTCCTATCAGGTTCATGGAGTACTGCCAATATAATTCCTGAGTATAGAGCCTGGAGTGAGCCCTGAGCATCACTGGGTCTGGTTCCCAAAACCAATAAAATAAGTAAATGTTGTTGCTGGAGTGATAGTACAGGAGGGAAGGCGCTTGCCTTGCATGTGGCCAACCTGGGCTCAATCTCTAGCATCCCATATTGTTCCCCAAAAACTGCCAGGAATAATTCCTGCATGCAGAACCAGGAGTGACCTGAGTATTGCTGAGTATAGCCCACCCACCAGAAAATCCGAAAGAGGAAAAAACATCAGTTTGCTTACAATAAAAGAAAAAATTACTGTGAGGCTGATAATATCTACACATATAAAGATGAATAAAGCTAAGTTCCAGAAATCCCACAGAATTTTAAGTTGATAAAATTTTAATTTATTTTATTTTTTAATTTACAGGTATAAATTAAAATATTATGAATAATTTGGTATGTATGAAACTTGGGTTTTTTTTTTTTATTATTTGGAAGTATCCATAGAGCTTTCTTTTTTTTTTTTTTTAAATAATTTTTATGTTGGGGCCCGGGAGATAGCATGGAGGTAAGGCGTTTGCCTTTCATGCAAAAGGTCATCGGTTCGTATCCCGGTGCCCCATATGGTCCCCTGTGCCTGCCAGGAGCAATTTCTGAGCATGGAACCAGGAGTAACCCCTGAGCGCTGCCGGGTGTGACCCAAAAACCAAAAAAAAAAAAAAAAAATTTTTTTATTGTGACCAGTGTGAATTACAAGTCTTTCACAGAGTTTTCTTTTTTAAAATAAAGTAAGATAGCTTTACCTATACACAAACATGAAGAGCAAGAGTGTTATATGTTCAAGAGAACATGGGCTTCTTCAATGGGGAAAGGACCAAGAGAACACATTCCAGGTTGAGAAGTGGACAAGCCTTCAAGAGGGAGCCTGGCTTGCCTATTTTAACCTGAAAGCTGTCTGTTCTTTAAAAGATCTTTACTAAACTGACTGTATTTTCTTTAGGGTGTGAGGAATTTCTGGAATTGATCTGATTCTCAGTCTATGCCTTGTTACTCATTGGTTGGAAACATCTTTGAATGTAGCAACTTGGATTGGTGTTACTGGTGTTGGGACCACTGGTCCCACCTCCAAGTGTGGCCATCTTCCCTCGGATTAAATATTCGGAACAAGGGGAAGTTATCCTCTTGCATTTAGAGACCTCCAGGGAACTGGCTGCTTTTTAAGAGCAAAGGGCAAACCTGTGGGAACTAAAAATCTGTTTCTTCCTCCATGCGTATGTGGGAATTATTCTCCAGACCATTCGCTTTCACACCCGCATCGCTCCAGTGTTCTGGTGATAGAACTGGAGAATTTTATTCAATATAAGAGTGGGCCAATTTTTGCTATTTTTTTTTTTTGTGTGTGTGTGCAAACTTCATATTTCTGCTTATCTGCAAGAATTTCTCTTTCATTCTGATCTTTCATTCATCCTGTGTAGCAGCACAAGACAACTCTCAATAAAATAACTCATATCTTTTATAAGTTTTGGAAAAATCTAGGCCTTATCTCTTTGCCTAGTGACTCTTAACTTATTAACAACCTAAAATTCGGAATGATTTTATTGTGTGTTCATTTAGGTTCATTTCCTAGAAGTTTCTCAATGTAGCATATAAATCTAAGAATGGATTTACTTTGAAAGGCTGAGTAACGTTTCACAGTATATGTGAATATGCTGTATTTTTTAAAATCTATTTTCAACTGTACAATGACACTTGGAGACTTCTAACCCAAGATGATTTTTAAATTAATTTTCATATTTATGAATTATATGAATTCAGGTCCCTCAAACATTTAACAATAAACTACAACGACTCATTATCTGTCCCTTTGGATACAGATATGTTCTTGTTCTCTAAAGTGATATTTCTTTTCTTTTTTCCTTTTTTTTCTAAATTTTGAGCCACACCTGGTGAGGCTCAGGGGTTACTCCAGGCTATGTGCTCAGAAATCGCTCCTGGCTTGGGAGACCATATAGGACGCCAGGGGATCACACCACGGTCCATCCTAGGCTAGCACTTGCAAGGCAGATGCTTTATGCTTGCGCTACTGCTCTGGCCCCTACAGTGTTATTTCTTGAAATAGCATTTTCATTGTTTCTTTTCTTTTCATAGGGACATTCTCAGTGGTACCTACCCTGTGATCCTGAAGAGTCTTGGGGGTAAATTTCATAATGTTAAGGAGGGAACATGAGATATGTGGGATATAGAACTCAGACATCTGAGAAGTCATGGCTCCACTTCTCTGATCAATCTACATGGCTCACAATGATGATTTAATGAAAGTTTCAGATTTCATATCTTTTATATATACAGAAACAAAAAATTTTTTTGTATAAAGTTCCCCATTCTATATCCAAGATGATTTTTTTTTTTTTTTTTTTTTGGTTTTTGGGCCACACCCGGCAGTGCTCCTGGCTGTCTGCTCAGAAATAGCTCGTGGCAGGCACGGGAGACCATATGGGACACCGGGATTCGAACCAACCACCTTTGGTCCTGGATCGGCTGCTTGCAAGGCAAACGCCACTGTGCTATCTCTCCGGGCCCCCAAGATGATTTTTAATCATACCAATTTTCCCTCAAATTATTCTTTTGTGATTCATTTAAAAATGAATTATTCATTGCCTTTAAAAATAAACATTCAGAATGATTTTTCCAAATGATCTAAATATATTAATATACCTTAGGACATGTACTTTAAAAAACTTTTAAAATTTAATGCTACAGTGGAGGATTTCCGTGTTCTAGTATCCCTAAATCCATGGAAAAATTTTTAAGAGTCTAAATATAGAATTATAAGAGATAGACAATGCTTTCTTTTTCATTGTTCTTATAATCTCATGATAGTTTCTGGGGATTTAGCATTAAGTACCTATAGGAAAAGATAGTGATGACAAATGTCAGCAGTAAAACATGTTGGGGCAAAGCTGTGTATCTTGGGAAGGCGGGGAAGCATTTCTTTGTCACCTTTGGTTGTACCTTTATGTTACAATGCTCAAAGTATAAAGAGCCTGTGGCAATAATTAAAAGTAAGCATATATTAAGTATGAGTTGGTGATCGATCTGATTTCATTAAGTTTTTCTTCCTTAAAATATTTCAGTAAATGATAGGACACTTTCAGCACAAGAACCCCTAATTCTAATATAGACCTAAGTTTATATTTGACTCATTAGAAAAAAAATAGCATCTGCTGGTTGCCTGATGCTTAGTAAAACTGAGATGTTAGCCAGGATATCAAGAAAAAGATGAATGACATAAAACACATATACAGAAATTTAGAGAAGGGTTATCACCACTGAACTCAGAAACATCGAAATGATTTAAAAGAATATTAATTAACTTTATAGCCACCAACCATTATTTTTTGGAGAGGGCACAGGAGGTCATATTCAGGAACTATTTCTGTGTCAGTGAACCCTGGCAGAATTCTAGACTTTATGTGGTAGTGGGGATTCAAACTAGGGTCGACTGCATACAAGATATTATCTGCATTATCTCTCTGGTTCCCCATTTGATAACAATTTATTAAAAGTTACACAAGGCAACCTGAGTAGAATTATGTTTATTAAAAATGAAATCAGCAATTAAAAAAGCCCAATGGTTTCAATTGGTGAATCCAACCAAACATTTAAAGAAGAAATCATATCTATACCAAACAAGGTATTTTCTAGAGAACAAAAGTAGTAGGAATACTAACTTTTACCTCCAATAATAGCAGAAAAATCTTCAACAAATCATTAGCAAATTAAAGGCCAGAAGAATAGAACAGCAGGAAAGCACTTGCTTTGCATGAGACTGACTTGGGTTCAATGTCAGGATCCTATATAGTTTTCTGAGCACCACCAGGAGTGATTCCTGAGTGCAGAATCAGAAATAACTCCACATGTGCAATACCCCCCTGCTCAAATATTAGTTATGAATTTAAAAATGTATGAAAATAAGTATATTCAATGACCAAGAGGGATTTATTCCATTTTTACAATGTTAATTCAACACTTTAATTAACAAAATCAATCAATAGGCCAAGCAGAGAAATAGATGATTACCTCAACTACTGCAAAAAAAGTCTATTTAATAAAATCCAAAAACCATTTATAACAAATGATTATAGCCAGGAGTAGAGGAGACTCCATTAATTTGATAAAAATTATAAAAAAAAAAAGGTCTAGAGTTAAGATACTTATTGATGGCTAGTTAGCATTAATATCTATTCTCTAAGATGTGAAGCAAAGCCACTATGTCCTCTAACCTGTACCACTGATGTAATGGTAGTGTTCTGTAATAGGACATTAAAAAGGAAGGCTTAAAAATATATATTTCAAAAACATATTCCTTGTACATAAAATATGAACATAATGGAAAATAAAATCCTGAATTGTTGTCACACCAATACCCAACTTGACCATTTTTCTGAAGACGATTGCAGAAACTTCTAACTGCCCCTAAACTCTGGGTTCTTTTTTAAGTCAGGACAGGCAGCCTTCCACAGCATCTCCAAACTTCCAGAAACTCTGACAGCATGCCCAAGATCCACAACTGTGCCTAATATTAGCTTATTGGTGAGACCATACTCATTTAACTCTCAAATATGAGGCAAACCAAGTTAAAAATAAAAAACAACTCATGGGTACACTGGTCTCACAGATGATGGGTCTGGGGTGCCTAGCAAGGGGGTGCTGGGTAAGTCCCCCATCCTGTTGAAGACTTGTCAGCTCGACACATATCCCACAACCTCCATCCACATGGTCCAACTTCACTGCTTTTCTACTGATCTCCCAAGAAAGATACAAAAGCATCTAAAACTCAGGTGTACTCTTTGGGGCTGAGCTCTCCAAAACCTTCAGGATTAGAGCAGGTGGCCTCTTCTAGCCCTTTCATACTTATGAAAGCTACAGGAGTCACACCCTAGACCCACAGCCACTGTCATGTCAGCTCATCTGGCTAGAGCTACTGTCTGAATTCCTAAAACTTGAGGTCACATTTGCAGACATGTGATTCCTTCATTTATTTATTTATTTTTTGTTTGTTTGTTTGTTTTGTTTTGGGCCCACACTCAATGATGCTCAGGGGTTACTCCTGGCTACAGACTCAGAAATCGCTCCTGGCTTGGGAGACCATATGGGATGCCTGGGTCAGTTGCGTGCAAGTAAACACCCTACTGCTGCACTATCGCTCCGGCCCCAACCGCTGTATTTTTTTTAATACCGACATTCCAGTAAAAGTACCCCAAATTGGATGTGAAATTATCATACATAATTTCACAAATAAATAAACCAGCTTAGTAAAACTTCAGACAATGACTTAATGACCCCATTATGAAATATGACAATTTCCACAAATTTACTTTTACTGAATTTTTTTAATCATTTCATTACCATTTAATAAAGTTAAAACAAACAATATTAAGCAATTTAAGTATCTGTCAAAGGACAGGCTTGTGGGAGGTGGGAAACTGGGGACAACGGTAGAAGTGGTGTTGGAGCACTGAATGCCAGAAATAACTGTATTATGAGGAACTTTGTAAACCACTGTGTTTAAATAAATTTTTTTTTAAAAAGAAAAGCAATCCTGGAACAAGTCAAAACAAATTATATTTGCATGTGTGTATACAAATATATAATTATATTCTATATATATTTGTATATATACACATAAATATGTATATTGTATATAATTGTATAGCAAAACTGTAGAAACAAGTTCTACTCTAGAAACAAGATTGACACATTTAGTCAGTCCTTTATATGCACATTTAGTCAGACCTTTATATGCCACTAGAGAACACGAATGATTTGAAACAGAGATATAGTATCACTTAACGTTAGTACCCTCAAAAATATAAAATGTAGGTAAGAAACCTGACAAAGCATATTTAAAATCTGTATGAAGAAACTTAGAAAACTTTGATGGGAGAAAAATGAAGTCAAAGTAGAGATGTTCACAGATACTAACTCGATACGCCAAAATACCAATTATACAACAATCTGATCTACAGATGAAATCTGTGTTGATTTATGCAGACAGAAATTGTGCTGTTTTTGCAGATATTAAAGGCCAGATTAACACACAAAGAAAATGCACTATAACTGTCCAAAAATAATAGCAGAATAGAACGGGTGTTGGAGAACTCAATGCTTTGACTTCAAAGGCCATTTAAGCTGTCAGATTGCTGTAAATTATGCTACAGCAATCTTGATCCAGAAAAAAAAAATAGAGAAATACCGGAGTCAAGGAGACAGTACATGGGTTAGTGCACATCTGTTATACACATGTAAAAATCACTTTATCTTTTTTCCTTTCACCTTTTCCGAATTAATTAGCACAAGTACCCTTACTTATGTCAATTCTGTCCCTTAGGTGATTTACATTACACTCTGGCTAATAAAAGTGGTAGGAAAAGCAGCAGAAAGTTAGAAGCTTGGCTGGCTCAGTAAGATCCAAGAGGCTGCCCAATACCCTGGCCAAAATGCACTTTTTCCTTGACTCTGTCTGGCTTTTTGTATGCCACTCCTTGCTGATGACTCATCCATTCCAGGGTCAGCATGAACACCAACATAGTGAATATTGCCAACTGCAGGCTTCTGAAAGCAAGCTGCAGGTGGCATCCATCAACCACCGGGAAACCAGTCAACCAGTGAGCCCCCAAATTACTCCTGTACACATCTAAAATCTTGATTCTTTTGACTGGATTAATACCTAGTCTAATCCCATGGCCCCCTTGAGCACCACTGGGTGGAGAGACTTAGGGGCTCCTGAGTGCAGCTGGTGTGGCCTAACTGCTGGCACTGCAGAGTACAAGCAGCATGAAATTTTTGAGTTCCTGAATTAATCTCTGACCCAGTTACCAGAGAATTGCCAGAAGTGACCCCCGGGACGCTTAGTGCTGCTTGTGAGGCTCATTCTGCCCCCACCAAAATAAAAAATACATTAATGGTATAGAACAGAGAGCCCAGAAAGAATTCCAAATAAACTTTTTTTTTTTTTTTTTGGTTTTTGGTTTTTGGGTCACACCCGGCAGTGCTCAGGGGTTACTCCTGGCTCCATGCTCAGAAATTGCTCCTGGCAGGCACGGGGGACCATATGGGGCACCAGGATTCGAACCGATGACTTTTTGCATGAATGGCAAACACCTTACCTCCATGCTATCTCCCGGGCCCCCCAAATAAACTTTTTAACTTTCTTTTCTTTTATAAAAATCTTTACCACCACAATTAAAAGCATGATTGTAGTTGGGTTTCAGTCATAAACAGAGTATCTTAACATAAACAGAATTCACCAGTGCAATATTCCTACCACCTATGCCCCCCCTCCTCTACCCCTGCCTGTATTTGAGAGAGGCTAAATTTTTAAAAGAGCAAAGAAATTTGATCTTTTCAACAAAATGTGGTAGAACAGGACAACCAGGTATAAAACAAACTCTAGACACAAAAAATCTTTCACAAAAATCGACTCAAAAAAAGCACCTAGTAAATGTAAACACAAAACATTAAAAGGTAGCAGAGGGGGAAAAAATCTTAGTGGCAGAATTCAACAAAGATTTTTTAAAAATAAAATAAAGCATGATACATAAAAATGGGTTTCATAAAATTTTAAAGTTTTGAATGTCAAAAGCTGTTAAGAGAATGAAGAGGTAAATTATAGACTAAATATATTTGCATAAAATTTGCTGATAAATGAGTCGTAAGACTAAAATACCTAACTCTTTAGGCTTAATAATCAAAACTGAAAATCTAATTTGTGAAAAAGTGCATAAATGAGCAAAAGATCTGAGTGAAAAGATGCTCAGTGTTGTAAGTTAATAGGGACTGTAATTAATACAATTATGATACCTTTATACACCTGTTGTGCACTGGAAGATAGTTCAGTACTTTCTTACAAAACTAAATAGCCTAACTACAAAATTCATGATTACACTCCTAGGTATTTACCTATATGAGTAGAAAGTTTTTGTTCACACATATGCATTTTTATAGAGGCTATATTCATAACCGCTAAAAGCTGGAAACAAGCAAGATGTCCTCAGGTGAATGGATATTCTTCTATCCAGTGCTGAATGCACTGATACATAGCTCATGTCTTATGGTTACTTAAAAATATTCCATGCAGTAATGGAATATACTTCAGGTATAAGGAAAGATAAAGTCCTAACTTTTTGTCACAACTCGAATGGAACTAACTGTAAGGGGTAATGTTAAGTGAAATAGTGAGAGAGAACAAGTAAATCGGAGAAAACTTGAAATTCATATTGCTAAGTGTCAGGTGCAAATCTAAAGAGTTACATAATATCTGATTCCAATTACATGACATTGTGAAAAAGGCAAGACTACAGGAACAGTAAAAACACCAGTGTCTGACTCAGGTTGGGAACATGAGATAAAAAGATGAATAGGTGGTGAAGGGATTTAAGGTAGTGAAACCAGTCCATATATTTGGCAAAATCCATGCCATGGTATGGTATACAAAGAATAAGTTCAATGTAAACTGTAGGCCTAATTTAAAAAAATGTATCAAAGCGGACTCACTGAGTTTATCAAATATAACATACAATGATAAAAAGTGTTATATTCTTGATCAATTGTCCTGCAAACCTGAAACTGCTCGAAATAATCTATTAAAAATCAGTGAAAGAAGAATCTCTTTTGATTTTCATATCATGTTTTACTGTAAAAAACCATTCAGCAGATGGCACTAGAGATCTTTTACAATAAAGAATCACAAAATGCGCCACACTATTCATAAGATGTAGCTCTGGTGCTGATACATTCTTTGAAATGGAATTTATTCATTAATGAATAACATGACTGATGCTTCTGGAAGAAAAGATATACCGTAGGTCCTAAATCTGAATGCAAATTATATCACTTCATAAAAATGTAAATAATCATGACAATCTCAGAATGCAGGGTAGCTGAATTATGGAGCAACAATAATTCAATATTGGGGGTAAATGAAATGGTACTATATCAAGCTATTAAAAAACAAATTACAACTCACATTTGACAACTCTATATACTTTCTGACTGCCAGCAAGCAAGGATCTCAGTACATTGTCTTTTTCCAAACACAAAAACTACCAAACAATGCATTAAACATTAAAAAAAATTTTTAGCTCTAAATTTGGACAGATTCAAATGAACTAACTTTTCTCCCCATCAACTTAATTCACATAATTTAAAAAAGTGATCTTACAAAAGATTGGATCATATGTACTTAACCTAAATAGTTTAGATTAAGTGAAACCTTTGCCTATAATATGAATTAAAAATATGGAACTTGGGCCGGAGAGATAGCATGGAGGTAAGGCGTTTGCCTTTCATGCAGAATCCCAGCAACCCATATGGTCCCCTGAGCCTGCAGGAGTGATTTCTGAGCGTAGAGCCAGGAGTAACCCCTGAGTGCTGCCGGGTGTGACCCAAAAACCAAAAAATAAATAAATGAATAAATAAATAAAATAAAATAATAACAAGTAAGACATCTGCCTTGTATGCAGCTGGCCTGAGGTTTGATATTCAGCATTCCATTTGGTCCCTTAAACCAGTAATGATTCCTAAATTTAGAACCAAGAGTAAGCCCCAAGCTCTCCCAGGTGTGGCCTTTATAGCCCTCTGTCAAAAGGGCTAAAGTCAGAAGAGAGGATGAAATATAAGTAGGGAGGAATTGCCATTCCTAAATAGATATACTTATCTTTATACATACCTGAACTCACTCCTTCCTTCCTTCCTTCCTTCCTTCCTTCCTTCCTTCCTTCCTTCCTTCCCTCCCTCCCTCCCTCCCTCCCACTCACCACCTCCTTATCTATCTATCTATCTATCTATCTATCTATCTATCTATCTATCTATCTATCTATCTATCTATCTATCTGTATCTATGAAGCTTAAGGATGCAGTCTCTCAAAATATGTGGGGTCAGCATGATTCTGAAATCAGATTGTCAATAATCATTCCACTTCCATTTGTGTCCTATCAAACACTGCCTTTGATTTATTTCCGCCTCCTCAGCAGCTATTCTGCTGGCTATTAACTACTGTGTGACTCTGACATGACACAACAATATGCCTTATTTCAATCACAGTCGCCTTCAACAGATGTTAGAGGTAAATACCAGAGGCTGTAGTGGGGCAAGAATAAAGTCTGGGAGTGGCACAATTTTTTTTTTTTTTGTAGAATCTATCCATTGTAACTAATGTGTCACTCAGAGACATCAACGTCCAGACAAGCTTTAAGATTGCCAAAAACTAGGGCATTACTAAAAAAAACAAAAATGAAACAGAATTGAAAATAAGCACTATTTTGACAGTAGTGCCAAACTCAAAGAAAGCTGCAAAAACTCTTATGAACCAGTTATGTGTGAAAAGCCCTATTTTGGGATACTACAGGATTCACATGTCCTGTTCTCTGGAACTGACAAGCTCATGAAGACTACCCAACTGTGAATGTAACAGGCAGAAATGTAGGATGAGCAATGCATGAGGTTGAACGTTCGATTAGTAAGATAACAAACTATACACCGTAGTTAACAATTTTTTAAAAACTGTTTATCAAGAAGTTAGTGGAAAAACTACAGAGGCAGAGTGTTGGTCCTTCACCTTTTACTGTTGTACGTAGATGTGTATTAAACACCAAGAGAAGAAAAATTTATGTGCACTCTAGGAATTAATAAGATGGTCTAAAAATGATAATGCAAAGATCACATATTTCTTAAGCTCTAACTTCATTGGGCTCTACCCTCACCATTCCTGACTGGGGCACTCACTTGAGAGGCCAAGAGAAGCTAAAACCACAAGGCTTGCTCTCTCTACTGTGTCTCTACTGCATCTTAACCAGAACATGCTAGTATTCTCCTTAAAACTAAGCACTAAATGTTTACTCGCTGCCTGAGTAAAACATATAGTGTCACACATAAAAACATTCCATTTTTATTAATATAAAATTTTAATTTAAATGTGAACTCTTGTTAATCACACTACCCATTTATACAAAATTTTGTTACCTGAATTAATAAAAATTTATTAAGTACACAGGTAAACAAATCGTTCTTTCTCTCTTTGTATAGTTTTGCAGTCACTGAAAGGAATTAATAGAAAAAAGGAATCCCTCCCACCCTGTTGTCTTAGGAGGTAAATGGTTCAAAGATAGGCAAGAACGAAGAATGAGATACTAGGCTGCTTTCACTTCAGTTTACTGTGTGTCCCTACTGATCATGCACTGTCAAGAATAACTACAAAAATCAAAGATTCAGTGAGCTGACTTAGGCTTCTTAAACCTTCATTTCGGATTTGATGGTCTCATCTGCCTATGTAGAATGAGGAATCCACATCAGAGGAACAAAGAGAACAAAGAATGTAAGATTGCTGCCCTTACAATAGTGTAAGATTATTTTGGGAGTGTAAACAGTGATAAAACAAGTATCATACAAATTCATATCATTATCATAAGAGCAAACCTTTGTTACACCTTAGCTATACTTCCCAGTTTCATTTCTTTTAATCTACTTGCATTTTTTAGCAGAAAACACAGCTTCTGGAATATCTTCATTTATCTACTTATGACATAGAACTGGCTTTCTGTTTCTGCTGCCTGAGTAATTTCCATCTTTGGAAGGCATGAGATGGCCAAGGGAAATAAACTGAGCCTCGTTAAAGTTAGAAACTGTCCAGTTCCACCCTGGTTATAACTTTCCCTATTAGCACTGTTCGAGATTAAACTTTTTTTGGTCAGTCGGTTGACCAATTGCAGATTCTGAAGACTAACTCAATTTCTAAGATGTATCTTCAGAACAGAGTTATTAAAATTTTACTTTGGAATGACTTCACCAATTCACAAAATTTAGAATGTACCTTTAAATATATGTGTGCATATATTATATATAATTTATGAATTATTTTTCAGAGTTTTGTTATATGTCAAATAATTTTTTAGATAGCACAGATGGTGGAGGAAGAGTCAACAATAAGCATTCATTGTTTGGTGCCATATTTAGTGGTGCTTAAAGCTTACTTTTGGCTCTGCCCTATGGTCATTACTGGAAGTGACTCAGGACACCATATGCATCTCTAGGGAGAGAAATGGGTTAGTTGCGTGCAAATTCAGCAATTTGCTTCATGCCCACCTCCATGCTATTTTTCGACCCCCTCCAGAATCACATAAAGCTATTTATTATCTGGACCAATACAGACTAAAACTGATCATACAAAATAGAATCTACCACAACAGCATGTTGAAAACCAGTGTGAAGAACCCATTACCCAGGGGTGGCGAACAAGTTCGACACAGAGCCAAAATTTTAAACTGGGAGAGTCAGAGAGTCACACCATGCAGTGACCTGCCAAAACAGACACACAAAAGCATATAATTTTAACAATAATATGTTAAACACAAATTGCATTTTGCCATTTTGAATGAGGGTAAAAATCCTGCAGTGATGGTGAGCGTGTGCTGCGTCCTCCACACTCAGAACTAATGGCAAGATGGAACCCAACATGTGACACATGGGTCCCCCGCTCGCTGACCCGAGCAGTTGTTTCTGAGGGATGGGAGTTGGGATGACGCAGCCTGGGGGCGGGACTAAGCGCTAGGAGATCTCTCCTCAGAGGTCCCTCTGAGAAAACAGTAGAACAAAATCCAAACTTGACAAAGAGCCACAGTATACAAAATAATGATAAGAGGCAAAGAGATGCACTCATTTTGGCTGGGAGCGGCATGCATGTTTGCCACCCCTGCCATTATCCCTTCCCTTTAAGAAACCAAACCCCTGGGGCCGGAGAGATATGGAGTTAAAGCATTTGCCTTTCATGCAGAAGGTCATTGGTTCGAATCCCAGCCTCCCATATGGTTCCCTGAGCCTGCCAGGAGCAATTTCTGAGCATAGAGGCAGGAGTAACCCCTGTGCGCTGCCGCTGCCGGGTGTGACCCAAAAACTAACAAACAAAAAAGAAAGAAACCAAACCCCCAGTCTCAGCTTCTTTCCATGACCAGGATTATATGATAGAAAGCCGAATTAAGAAAGGATATCACACATCTAACAATAGCAAAAGTTTGGTTTTCATGCTGTTCTTAAATGTTTAATTTAGAATTTCAGACAATGTAAAAGTTTGAAATGCAGTATATTTGTTGTATATTCTTTCCCCAGGTTCTTTCTTGCCAAATTATCAAAGCTTGAGAATTAACAATGGTAGGATACCACTAATGGAGGTACAGACTTTATTTGGAATTGACCCACTTACCCCTACTATCATTTGACTCTTCTGGAATCCAATCCTGAATCCCCCACTGCACTTGTCCTATTTCCTTTGTCTCCTATCAGAGAAGCTCCTCACTTTTTTCTTTCCTTTTTGGTTTTTGGGCCACATTTGGTGACGCACAGGAGTTACTCCTGGCTCTGTGCTCAGAAATTGCTCCTGGCAGACTCGGGGGACCACATGGGACACCAGGGATTGAACCCAAGTCCGTCCTGGGCAACCGTGTGCAAGATAAATACCCTACCGCTGTGCTATTGCTCTGGTCCCCCTCACTCTTTTCTTGTCTGTTACAATCCTTCATATTTGTTTGTAGTAAGTGCTAGTCAGACACTCAGGGAGATTTCCCCTTCAATATATCTGGTGCTTTTTCATAATCACAGACTGTGTATTTTGGACAAGGAAACTACACAAGTGAGGCTTCCTTTTCAGTGCACTCTGTATGCACCACTAGTGTGTGATGTTTCATGATTAATGAAATCTCCAGTAACTTAGTGACTGTTGCAGCTCTCCTGCAAAGTACTATTGCTTTCTTTTCTATAATTTTCATGGTTTTTTTTTTAATATATAATACTACTGTTATTCTACCAACTTCATCTGCTGACTGTAGTATTAACCAGCAGATTACAGTGTTTTTCACTTTCCTTGTTCCTATACTTTTTGGCTTGTTTATGGGCCCTGGCTGGCAGTGCTCAACTCTTTCTGGCCTCTGCTCAGGAGTGATCAATCCAGGGAAGTGCTAGTGATCTGAACCAGATTCAGCAGGAAACAAAGGCAAGTGCCTTGTACTTTCTTTCCAGGCTCTTTCCACATCTTTAAAAATGGAATTCTTCTGGAGGTCTACAAGCATGGGGTGAAGGTGCCTGCCATACAGGCAGCCCACCCCAGGTTCAACTCCTAGTACTATATGATTTCCCTAAGCTTCAATGGGGCACCACTGACTCAAGCAGCATTACACCTAGATAGGGTCTTTGCACTGAAACCCTGGTCCCACTGATTGGGAAATCACCTGATGGGGCCACTAAGCCTCCTAAGCACTGCTTGGGAAACCCAAAATTGAGTAAATAAAGCTGGCCTTTTGACAAGTTTCCCCCCACCCTTCCTTTCTTCTTTTTGGCATGTAAGCATAGATACCCGTTTTACTCGCTGAGTCAGTCTTATTTATATTGTTACTTGAACTGTTTCAGCTTTGACCATTGGGAGCTTTGGCCACCTGTTTCCGACCAACAAGTTCCTATTTTATTTAAGCACTATGGCACCACAAAAGCACAAGGTAATTTTGCCTTTTCTCAGCGCCAGTATGGAAGTAACTGTTTTTGGAAGGAATCTTGATTCCCTTAAGCAGAGTAGTTTTTTAGTAAAAGCTACATTTCAACATCAACGAAATCTCTGCACTTTAGTGTACCACTATATTTAACATTACTACAAGTACACACAATTTTGGAAAGCACTATATATAGCACGACTGCACAAGAGTAACTAGTCAAATAGAAAGAACATTGCTCTAATAAAAAAAGAACATTCAACAACAATGAAGGGCTATCTCCAGTATAAGGTATTTTCAAGATTAACAAGGATTGCTTAAATAAATAAAAAACAAAGTGGAAGAACCAGACTTGTCTTTATTATCCATAGTGTTAGCTCTCTATTTCCTAGACATTTATGAATGGGGTCTATTACCAAGGAAGACCTGTAATTCTAACAAATGTCAATAAACATAACCTTCAAATCACTTTCATCTAAAGGGGCACGGATTATTATTTCACCAAAGAGAGTTCTTTTCTCTTACATATTGTCCCAGCAATACTAATCACTGTTAGAAAGAATAAGTATTTTATGCCCGGAGCCTGTAGTTCAAGTATGCTTTATGGCTAGACACACTCTTAGGTCAAGGGAATTTCCTTTCTAATCTTCCCAATGTTTACTGCACCTATGCAAAACAACAACAGCAACAACAAATTGCCACATCTGGCTTCACCTTTAAATTTTATTTATAACTTCAGGATAGGGGCTTCCGCCTTTTTCATAGAAGCTTAGAACATGACTCATTTTGTTCTGCCTCATATTTGTATGTCTATCCTACAAATTGAAAAGGGAAAATAAAAGTGGATGGACTCAGGGGCTGGGCGGTGGCGCTGGAGGTAAGGTGCCTGCCTTGCCTGCGCTAGCCTAGGACAAATCTCGGTTCGATCCCCCAGTTTCCCATATGGTTCCCCGAGCCAGGAGCGACTTCTAAGCACATAGCCAGAGCTCAGGGGCAAAGTGGCTTCAGGTACATTGAGTGGGGGTGGGGGTGGGGGTGGGAGGAAGGTCAGATCTAAATACTCAAGTCACAGTCAGTCACAATGGAATCAATAGACTCAAACAATAACAACTTAAACGCAAAATGGACCTGTTACACTAGTAGTCTAGGAGCTAAAAGTGGAGGTATGGGGGGCATGCTGGGAACTTTGGTGGAGGGAGGTCAACAGTGGTGGTGGGAATGGTCCTAATGCACTGTCACTATATGTTTGAAAAACAACTGTGAAAGACTTGTAATTCACAATGATCTCAATAAAAAATGTTTTTTTTTAAAAAAGAAAGAATAAGTGTGCTGAAGAAAAACGAAGATCAATAAAAGTTCCCGGGGGGAGGGGGGGTAGCAAAAGCTCACAGGTGGCTTTGTAGAACTCAGTTAAAAGAATTAGATAAAAACAAAGTCAGGCATAGGTCACACAGGCCCAGCTCATCTAAGTGGCTCTCAAGTCCAAATAATGTCAGGTAATTAGAGCCTATAATCTCACTGGTAGATGTGGTCAATACCATGTTCCAGCCACACATCAAAACTGCTGGCAGCTTGATTTGGTGTTTATGGGAAAGGCAGTCCTAAAGCAGGTCATCTTGACATCTTATAGTTAAGGAAAAAAGGTTTCCTAAAATAGACACATGAGCATTCTTTTTTTTTTTTTCTCTTTTTATTTAAACATTTTGATTACATATATAATTGTGATTAGGTTTCATTCATGTAAAGAACACCCCCTTCACCAGTGCAACATTCCCACCAGCAATGTCCCGAGTCTCCCTTCTTCCCACCCCCCCATGTGAGCATTCTTAATTACTATAAATTATTAACAACAGCCAAAGAGTTAAAAAGCAGTCTATAACAATGGCTGGTCTCCAAATATACCCCAGCTTTACAAAATCTGAACTTTCATCATGCATAGAAGATTTTCAGGGGCTGGAGAGATAGTACAGTGGGTAGGGCATTTATATGTCTTGTACACAGGCATCCTGGGTTTGATCCCCACCATCCTATATGGTCCTCGAGCACAACCAGGGGGTAGTAATTACTGAGTGCAGAACCATAAGTAACCCCTGAGCTTTGCAGGGTATGGCCTCAAAATTCTTTTATTTTTATTTTTTTGGTTTTTGGGCCACACACGGTGACGTTCAGGAGCTACTACTGGCTATGCACTCAGAAATCGCTCCTCACTTGGGAGACCATATGGGATGCTGGGGGATTGAACCACGGACTGTCCTAGGCTAGCGCGAGCAAGGCAGATGCCTTACCACTTGTACCGCTGCTCTGGCCTTCTTTAATTTTTTTTTAAATGGTTAGCTGAATTGGTTATAGATGTCAAAATTTTTTGCTTACAAGTGTCTGCTCACATGAGTGGGAGAGACCTTACAGGGAAGGAATATAAGCCTATGGGTGTGAAGCACCAAGTTGGATTCTAGACACCATCTGGCATCCTGATCCCAGACAAGTAGTCTGACATCCTGACAAGTAGTCCTGTGTGGGTGGCCCTGGGAGTCTCCAGCATCATGTCAGCCAGATTCAAGCTCATTCTAAGCAAGTAGCAAGAGACGAGCTCCAGAGGCCTAGAGCACTAAAAGAAAATAAACCCCCAAAAGAAATAAAAATAGACTATAATGTGTAAGATGCAATACACAATTCTCCAACAATAAGTTGTAACTGACAGTTTACAAGTCTATATAAGCTCATTATGGTGAGACAGTGACCAATAAAACAAATATAAGATAATTAAATACCGCTAGAATTCTAAACTCTATACAGCTTAGTAGGGTAAGTGAAAATTAGCCACACACTGAGGCTTCAAAGTACCATACAGAATAGGAAATTCTTTTTTGTTTTTGCTTTGGGGATATGCCTCTGATGCTCAGGGTTTAACCCTGGTTCTGGGCTCAGGAATCACCCCTGGTGGGCTCAAGGAACCATATAGGATGTCAGGGACCAAATTTGGACCAGCTGTGAGCAAGCTCTATACTGTCACTCTGATTCCAAAATAGATGACTCTTTACAAAAAGAATTGTAACTAGTTTTATATGTGTATGTATTATTTTTTCTTTTTCTTTCTTCTTTTGCACCATACCCAGTGATGCTCAGGGGTTACTCCTGGCTAGGTGCTCAGAAATCGCTCCTGGCTTGGGGACCATAGAGACGATGGGGATTTGAACCGTGGTCCATTCTAGGTTAGCACATGCAAGGCAAACACCCTACCACTTATGCCACTGCTCCAGCCCCAAGAGCACATGAAATTTTAAAAGAACATTCAGCTCATTTATCTTCCACACACTTGACACACACACTTGACTACATTAAATGTAGAGGTCTGAATTATAAAGATCTTGACATCACTTTGCACATTGCTGAGCAAACCTCAGCAGTGAAAAGCTGGTGTTTCTAATCATTACACAAATAACAGACTCAGCTAACCCAGGTTCCATCCTCAGCATTGACTGCGGTTCCCTGAGTGATGCGAGAGCACAGGACCAAGAGAAAGCCCTAAACACAGCTAGAGGTGGTTCAAAATCAAAAAACGCATAAACAAGAATAAGATGGCCAACCACGTATGCCAATCAAAGGTTTGTTGTTGCAGGTGAGTTGATTCATATGAAAAGAATCTTCACATTCAAAAAATGATGCGATGGGATCAGGAACTATGGCTCAAGTAGGCAATAACATGAGGCGCATGTACGAGACTCTAGGATTGATCCCAGGGACAGGGACCACCCATCCCATCCTTCCCACCTCTCAGGTGTCCTCCACCAGAACGGGACACAGACACAGACACCTCATACCCACACCTACTACACAAGAACTACAAGTGAACGTCTTAGTAATAGGAACTTACTGATCTAAGAAAATATAACTGTCCACCTCATTTTAATTGTTATGATTTAGGAAAATCCCACTGTGTTTTCTATGGCTTCAGCAGATGGATCAATTAGAGGCAGTTCCATTAATAAGGACCTGGCTACGAATAAACCACAGGCTTTCCACATGCTCGTTCACCACTCCACTGGCTTGTTCTGATTTAACATCAGTCACCATTGAGCACAGCGGTACTAAAGCCTCCATCTACTCTCGCCATCAACCTTCACTCTGGTTAACACGCGACTCCATTATTCAAGCATTTTTTAAAATGCTTTCTTTTATGAGCTGCTACCGGTAATTCCGAATCTTCTCACATCACTTCGTCGTTATTTACATTCTATGTTCCTTGCCCGAGTCATTAAGCCACTATTTCTTTATAATCTCCAAACCTCCGGCTTTACAGGGCCACAATCTGAGCGCAAAGCATTTGTATGCACACAAGTGTGAGGAGGTGTCCGGAGGTGAGCCTCTGGCTCTGGAAATGAGGCCAGTGCTCTACTGCTAAGCCAGAGTCCTGCCCTAGACTGGTCGCAAACACAACTAGCAAAAAAACAAACAAACAAACAAAAAAAACAACAAGGAATAGGGCAGTGATGACCTAGCTTGTGACTAACCTATAATTTTTTTTTCAAAATGGATACTTTTATTCTTAAAATACATTTCCCTGGTATTATTTATTTATTTATTTATTTATTTTGTTTTTGGATCACTCCCGGCAGTGCTCAGGGGTTACTCCTGACTCCATGCTCAGAAATTGCTCCTGGCAGGCACAGGGGACCATATGGGGCACCGGGATTCGAACCGATGACCTTTTGCATGAAAGGCACACGCCTTACCTCCATGCTATTCCTGGGCCCTCCCTGGTATTATTTTTAAAAACATCTTTATTCAAATGTTATCATACTACTTTTTATAAAAATGATCACCTGGGGGGCCCGGGAGATAGCATGGAGGTAAGGCGTGTGCCTTTCATGCAAAAGGTCATCGGTTTGAATCCCGGTGCCCCATATGGTCCCCCGTGCCTGCCAGGAGCAATTTCTGAGCATGGAGCCAGGTGTAACCCCTGAGCACTGCCGGGAGTGACCCAAAAAAACCAAAAAACAAAAAACAAAACAAAACAAAAAAACAAAAAAAATGATCACCTGGGCTTGTAGTGATGGTACAGTAAGTAGGATGAGCTGAACCTGGTTCAATGCTTTGCACCTCACGTTGTCCCCTGAGCTTACCAGGAATGTTCCCTGAGCACCGTCAGTTGTGACTCCCTTGCCCCAAGTCACGGGGGACCAGAGCAATAGGACAGTGGGTAAGGTGTTTGCCTTCTATATGGCCAAAACACGAGTGAGCTTTCAACACCATGAGGTGTGACCCCAAAACAAACAAACAAAATAATGACATCATTACCTCTGAGCAAGTCCCTTTACTTCTCAATCTATCCTGCCCACAGCACTTATATGTATGCATGTAGTTTTTATTTCTATCCATGTGTATGAAATGTGTGCAGGTAAAAGAGCAATCGGGAAAAGCACCAGATCTTTGACAAGGAAGGTTTCATTTTTATATATCTAGCAGTTTGGTTCTTTTAAGTACCAGGTGTATACTACAAGTCCAATTTAGTCGAAGCCCTTACTTAATTTTAAAATAAAAAAATAAGACACCTTCCTAAATTATAAGCTGGTAACTCAACAAGTTTTTGGGGAAAAGAATATGAAGCTACAAGTCAAATTTTTTATTTTACATCCCTAAGAATTTTGGGAAAGTTTTGAGAAAGTTCTTTTCTATGCATAAATGACTTTATCCACATTTCAAAACAAACTGATAGGCAAGCTATAAACAAAATAGGGACCCCAAAATAGGGAAAAACAATGATATTCATGTGCTGAGTAATTTCCTTCTCCAAAGAGAACAAATAAAGCACTGATATTACTGAAGTATACAGAAACCGAAACAATTTGGTTTGTTTTGAAACCACACCCAGCAATGGTCAGGGCTGACTCCTGGCTCTGTACTGGCAGGGCTCAAGGTACCTTATAGGTTAGGGAGGGGTTGAACTGAGTCTGGAGGAGTGGCAAGCATCCTCCCACTGAATTATCTCTCCAGCCCCTGAAACATACTTTTAGAATTTAAGTGATCCTTTATACATTGATTCAAGAAATACTTACTTAAGATATGAGTAGTGGTAATAACTTTCAGAGATGCTAAAGATTCCACAACAAACAAAACAAAACAAAACATAAAACACTATGCAGAGCATTCGTTCTACTCTGGCATCTGGGCAATTTTTTGGTTAACCAGTACAAAGAATTAAATCTTGAAAAATTTCTAAGGAACATGGAAAAAAAAAACTAGCTAAAAGTTCACATTGCACTAAAATCATCCCTTACCATTATGGTATGTTTTCAATCCTAAAAGACTATTCTTTGACTTTTTAGTTACAGTTTAGTTACCTGAACTGTATATAATTGAATAAACTTTACCCAAAATATCTAGGATAAAACACTGTAAGAGAATAAATTAAAAGCATTCATACTTCACACACACAGACACACAGACACATACACAATGAAAATCTACTTGAAATTGAGTTAGAAATCTCTGTAAAATATTTCTTTTCTTTTTCTTTTTCTTTGGTTTCTGGGCCACATTCGGTGATGTTCAGGGGTTACTCCTGGCTATGCGCTCATAAATTGCTCCTGGCTTGGGGGACCCTATGGGACTCGGGCCATCCTAGATAAGCACATGCAAGGCAAACACCCTACTGCTTGTGCCACCACTCTGACCCCTGTAAAAGATTTCTTTTATGTCTTCTCTACTATATTTATGTCTACTATGTCTCTACTATGTTTATGTCTTCTTTACTATGCTTAAGTAATTAAAATAGTTTTAATCAAAGAATATTAACCAGTACAGACTAGGAAGGTTTTCCTACTTGCACGTAAGGAATCTAGGTGTTCCTTAAACAGAACATGTTTATCAGTTTCTGTTTATATCTTCTTGAAAACTCCAAGTTCACAGACATTACAAAAGGATGCATTCACTGTACATATTTAACTTCTCTGTTCTTTACCTTCTCCCCATTAAAAATGATGTTTGAGAGTAAATAAGAACAGAAACACAAAAGGAAATTATAAGGGGGCGTGCAAAAGATAGCACAGGGGCCAAGGTACTTTTATGGACTGCTTGGAGAGGATCCCATAAAGGTAAGGGTGTGATGAAGAATTACTACTGATGAAGACATTCATCATCATTGCTTCTCAGTATCAAGTCCTCAATAATAACAGCTTATGTTGATATCTCTCAAATCACTGTTAAAAAAGGAATGGAAGCGCTAGAGCAACAGCATAGTGGGTAAGGTATTTGCCTTTAATGCAGCCGACCTGGGTTTTATCCCCAGCATCCCATTTGGTCCTCTGAGCTATTCCAGGAGTAGTTCTGGTGCAGAACCAGGAGTAACCTCTGGATGTGGCCCCTCAACATAAAAAGAAGGGAACAAAAATATTTTCTTATCTTCCAATAAGATGTGTATTTCTCAAATCAAGTAAGACACTAAAATACCAGTAATTCGATTGTTACTAATACACTGAATTCATTTCTCAGTAATCAAAATACAAACTTCACAAGACGCTTTAACAACATTTTATTAAAACTAAACATGGGGGGCCCGGGAGATAGCATGGAGGTAAGCCGTTTGCCTTTCATGCAAAAGGTCATCGGTTCAAATCCCGGTG
>PVKC010012424.1:0-23773 GCA_004027635.1 Crocidura indochinensis
TCTCTCTCTCTCTCTCTCTCTCTCTCTCTCTCTCTCTCTCTCTCTCTCTCTCTCTCTCTCTCTCCCCCAAAAACATTTCTCCAAAACAAAACGTTATACTCACCGATAGAGGGTAGGGAGCTTGCTTTATATGCAGTTAGCCCAGATTCAATCTCTGGCACCACCTATGGTCCCTGAGCAATGCCAGCAATGCCAGGAATGATCTCTGAGTGCAGTCAGGAATATGCCCTCAGTACTGCTAGGTATGGCTCAAAAGTAAACAAATAAATAAAACCGCATACTCTTTCCCCATTCAACACTCTATTAAGCCCCTGGCACCAACAATTTGAATTCTGTCTTTATAGAATTGCATGTCCTGAATATAGTATATAAACAAATCGCACAATATGTGACCTTTATATATGCCTTCTTTTACTTTGTAGTGTGTTTTCCAGTTTCATTTAAATGTATTTCAGTCATCTATATGGATAAGTAATATTTCTTCTGGGGTAAGGGGACTTCCCCAGTGGTGCAAGGGGACACCAGGTCAATGCCTATTCTCGTTCAGGATATAATGTAATGCTGGGGATCAAACCTGGGGCCCTTTACAAGTTAGTCATATGCTGAGAATCTCCTCAGTTATGGCTCATATTTTATGTGTGGATATACAAGAATTTATCTATACATCCTTGACAGACATTTAGGCTGTTTTCACTTTTTGGTTGTTGTAAAGTGTGTTGCCAAGAGCAGGCCTATACAAGATTTTGTTGGATAATCTGTTTTTATGTCTTGAATGTATACTAAGGAGTTGAGTTGTTGAGTTACATAGCAATTCTATGTTTAACTTTTTGAAGAACTGCCATACTATTCCCCACAACAATAAACCATTTAACATTAAAACCATCAAAGCACAAGGATCTCAGCTTCTCCAGTGGTTTTTGAAGCTTCAAAACATTGAAGTGGTTTAAGAAGCAATGGTGGTGTAGTTGTTATATTTGTGATTATTAAGGAAAACAGTTTATTAGTCTTTCAGCCAAGTGTATGAATCAAACTTAGAAACCATTTAAGAAGCAGTCATTTTGGTGAGCGGTACATCTGATTTAGTTACTTAACTAATGGAAATAGATATAATATTGTCTTTCTAGCTATTTCACTTAAAGGGTTGTAAAGTTTATATAGCTCTGCTTTAAAACCCTTTAACAACTCCCTCCTTTGTGGGCCCATTCCAGATTGCACATAAGTTAGCTACTTTATACCACAATGTAGTTCTACATTAGCCTCTTTCCATTGTTAACCACTACAAGCGACTTGGATTGGACAAACTATTGGGGCCCGGGAGATAGCATGGAGGTAAGGTGCTTGCCTTTCATGCAAAAGATCATCAGTTCAAATCCTGGTGCCCCATATGGTCCCCCGTGCCTGCCAGGAGCAATTTCTGAGCATGGAGCCAGGAGTAACCCCTGAGCACTGCCGGGTGTGACCCAAAAACAAAAAACAAAAACAAAAGAAACTTGGCAGGTTGTGACTGATATGTCAGGCTAGGTCCTCTGCTGCATGCACAACACCACTGACCATATAACCAGGCAATATGGTACACAAACATTGAGGGGGCGGGGTTTCATGCACTCCCCCTTGTGGTGAGCTGGAATAGGCTCATATCCTGTATCCTGCTCCTGGCACCTGCATCACACACTACATACCGCCTCACAGGGATTATATGAAGACAAATGAGACACCAGATGGGCGAACAGGCTGAGCTCTTTGGAGGAGAGGTTGTGTAAATACAAGTCTTTCTTTTATTGTAGAAACAAAGCAAATGACTCCAAACTGCCTTTCCTTTATCTTGCCCACGCAAGTCAGTCCAGAATATGGAAAGGGCATGTGCAGATATCATGCGATAAATTTAAGACTTCTGGGGAAACAAACCTTCACCAACAGCACTTTAGATGACCTGACAAAGTGCATGTAGATCTCTGCAAAGCTTAGTTCTTTCCTTTCATTTTCTGCCGCATGTAAAATTGAAGGAGTATCTGAATTCCCCCTGCTGCTACCACAGTCAAAGCATTTGTCCACTTCCCATTTATCACAAGGTGCCAGGAAGGTGCTGGCTCCAGAAAGACAAAGATAAACATGATCTCCTTTGCTCTCAATGTGTCTGTGTGTAAAGTGAGATTCAGTCAGGAGCTGCATACTTGGGTTATTTTGGAGGAAAGAAATATCATTGGAAAAAATATAAAAATGTGCTTCTAGGTACACATGAAAGATGTGTAGCAGAGAAGCTAAAGGAGTTTTATTTTTGTTTCATTTGGTCAGGTGGGTCCCATCCTCAGACGAAGAGCTGAATATTTTTCAGTTTTAAAGCTGTTACAATACTGAATTTTTTTTAGTACTGGTAGAAAGGCAATAGAATAAATCAGAGAGAGGAATTTGTCTCTAAGCTTTTCTCAATTGAAGTTATTTCATGAGGAACAAATAGGGCTTTCTGCAAGGGAGAGGCAACAACAGATAGGAGAGAATGTTGGCAATGAAAGGTTGAAACCTAGATCTGTTTCTATCTGTTAGGTCCCACCAAGGTTTTTGGGTTTCAGCTTGCTTGTGTAGATCTATCTTCTCTGTCATCTTCCTCCATTGCCCCTTGAGAAATTTAAATAACTGAATCTGAAGGAATTTCAACATAGTATGCACTTTGGGTCACACCCAGCAGTGCTCAAGGGTTACTCCTGGCTCCACACTCAGAAATCACTCCTGACAGGCTCAGGGACCATATGGAATGCCGGGATTCAAACCAATGACTTTTTGCATAAAAGGCAAATGCCTTACCTCCGTGCTATCTCTATGGCTCCTGCATTTTTTTTTTAATCGTGGGTTCTGCTTGGAACATCAATTCAGTCTGAGTCAGCACAGAGCCTATGAGGTGTCTTCCTATTATTATGATGTAAAATTTGACATCAGGCTGGAGCTGCAGTTAAGTTTGGTTAGTGTCTATGAAACCCCTAATCCAAACATCTATTTTAATCAAGTTTATGTCTGTGCAGCTGAAGCTACAAATCAGAACTCTCAAATACTGGTTTAAACTCAGACTGAGTTTTCTCCCACAAGCTGTTGTCATTCAAAGCAAGAGTTCTGCTAAGACTACCTTGTCCAGAGCACCTGTACAATAGAAACTAGTCTAAAAGCTGCGCAAGCGTCCATGTGTTAGACATCTGGTGATACTAGTTTATTCTAATATGAATCTCACTAATTTATGTGAAATGTTTCAAAGCTACCATCTTCTCCCAAACATCCTTTCCCCATATTTCTGAAATTTTCCTTCTCCCCTAAGGATCTCACCAATAGGTTTTGTACATATAATCACTTTCTCTTATTTGCACTAGCCCTTAGTATTTGAATTAAAAATCCCTGGTGTCCAAATCAAGAAGACATATTTTTTGGGGTTTTTTTTTTGGGGGGGGGAGTCACACCCGGCAGTGCTCAGGGGTTACTCCTGGCTCCATGCTCAGAAATTGCTCCTGGCAGGCACGGGGTACCATATGGGGCACCGGGATTCGAACCGATGACCTTTTGCATGAAAGGCAAATGCCTTACCTCCATGCTATCTCATTTGAGCTCTGCTTCCTGTTCCTTACTTACAGCATGTAAGCTGCTACCTTTTATCAAGAACAAGTACTGGGCAAGAGCAAAAGAGCAGTAGGTAGGGCAGTTGCCTTACATGCAGCTGGTCCTGGTTCTATCCCTGAAAACTCATATGGTCCCTTGAGTCTTGCCAGAAGTGACTCCTGAACAGAGAGCCAGAAATAAGCCTTGAGCTCTGCCGGGTGTAGCCCTAAAACCAAAACCCTAATTCCCCTCCAAAACAAACAAGCAAATCCAGTGCCTTGGTTTTATTGATTTTTGAGCAGTTGGGAAGGCAAGTCCTTGCTCAGTTGTCCTTCTTTAGGGGTCCCTTTCTCCATAAAGATCTGCTTAAATTTAGATAATTATTGTTTAGTCTTTTTCTGTGTTATCACAAGCTCCTAGGGTTTATGCCATAGGATTTCTTAGACAATCTCTACTCCTCTGCTTACATTCCTTTTACACTTTTTTATGGAGGCCAGAAGGACTTGAACCATATCCAGCAGTGCTCAGAAACTAGTCCTGGCTCAGTTCTCAGAAACTAGTCCCGGCTCTGTGCTCAGGAAATATTATTGGTGGTGCTCTAGGGACCATATGTAATATTGGAAATTTGACCTGGAGTTATTGAGATTCAAGGCAAATGCCTCAATCTTTATACTATCTGTCTCCCTTTCAATTTCTAAGTTTACTTAATTGTATTATAGTTTGATTTTTATGGTTACATTAGTGCCAAGATATATGGTTATGATATTCAAAATTACTACACCCGAACACTACCAAAGTGTGCACTACTCTTGGTTTTGTCTCGATGTCACCTCTAGCTGTCATCATTTCCTCCCAACCCCCATGTCTTGGCAATCAAAACTGTAATACAAAAGTTTTGTCATTGTCTGATACTGTCTTTCCCCTTGTTTTGTCTCCCTATGTTCTATAGACGAGTGAGATCATTTGATATTTGTCCTCCCTTGGATTGCCCTTACTTAGGATGAAAACCTCCATCTGCATTACAGAAAAGTACATTTTTGTTTTCTTATAGATTCAGTTTTCCACTGTAGGTCTATACAAACTCTTTATCAATTTATTTGTTTCTGGGTGTGCTGGTTGTTTTCATATTCTGGCTGCTGCCTTAGTGCGACAATTAACTTAGTTGTGAATATATCTTCTGTAATTAATGATTTTGTGTTTAGGAAGTTAATACCAATGACTGGAATTACTAGATTATATGAAAATTCTACTTTACTTTTACGAAAATTTCCATACTGTTTACTGCAAAAGCTGAGCAAACAACATTCCCAACTACTGTGAATTAGGCTTTCTTTTTCACCACATCCTAACTACTATTGGCTGTTTCTAGTCTTTTTTGATTTTGACATTCTTACAGATTTGAGAGTATATCTCATTGTTTGCCTTTCCTTATATCCAGAGATGAGCATATTTTTTTCACATGCCTCCAGTTTCTGGCTCACTTTGTATTGCTTGCACCAACTTGGAAGCAGAGCTCAGCTCCCCCTTGGTAAGGCCCCCAAAGGATTTTTTCATAAGCCAGTACTCAGTAGGACTCAAGGCTTGGGCAGGAAAATCTTTGTGGCATTGGGGAAGCTCACAGATCGAGGGGTGAGCATCCTAGCCTCACCTGGATTTCCAACAATTTCAAATAATCATTTCATATTCATTATTTCGGGTCTGTTTATATTATAATTACGTATATTCTTATTAGAAAACAGCCTTCCAGAAGGGATTCAAGGAGTGGAGTTGCTCCAGTTCAAAAACCATCAAAGCCCCAGTGGGATTGGTGCTGGTTGGCTGATAGGGGCAGTTGCAACCAAACCAACCAGGAATTATGGTCAATGGGGACCCTTTTTAACATCTATGAATGTATTTGTAATTTTATCCATTTGTTTTATCCATAATTATTAGATTTGGAGACCACAATTGACAGTGTTTAGGGGCTACTTTGGGCTCTATGCTCAATGGTCCCTCTAGGCAGAGCGTTCGTCCTGTTCAGATATATCTCCTGCCCTATTTGATATTTTTTCATAAAATCCTAGAACAAGAGTCTTTTCACCATAAAGCTTATTATTTGAATGTTCTCAGTTATTTGGTCTCCCACACTGCAGCAGGTTTTCTATGGAAATAACCATCTGTCTAGCACATCCTATAGGTGGCCACTAGATGGCACATGATTTCCAGCACAGGACACAGTCCACAGCCAATTCCCAAGACTACAGCAAAGGACTGTTTGTTTGTTTATTTGCTTGTTTGTTTTCCCACAGAAACTGAAGAAAAGAACTTTTAATCCCTGGGATGTAGTTAAGACATTTTCTGAAATGTTGGCTGCAAGAAACAGACATTCTGGCTGGGGTGAGTGGGGGAGACTGCCTTCTTTGTTTTGTCACTTATTCCTACCAAAGGAAGGAGGAAAGGTCTGCAGAAAGCAGCATGGAGGTGGTTGGTTGTTTCTCAGATAATTACAATGATACTTTGATAGGCTACATGTGTCTGTGCAGGCGTCAGAGCAGCATGAAAATAATGTCTCCTAGAGTCAGACATATCTGGGATTCATTCCCCACACCCAGGCCTCCTGCCAACATGGTAAACTACTGTGGGCTGTTGGGCTCCCTCTCCCATACAGCCTGCCTGGCCGAACTCCAGTACTAACTTGGTGGGAGGTAAGGGAAGGCTCGGAGAGACTAAGAGACATATAAATGTGTCTAGAGTACGGACTCTTGTGAAGTTCCTTGGTTCCAGTTCTCAGAAGAGTGACTGACGGTAGGATACACTGACTTCACAGGAAAAGAGAAACAGTGATGGAACTGAAGTCAAAGATTAAACAAACATGAGTATGGGTCAAAAGGAAGGAGCAGGACCAGAGGGACAACAGGAAAGGCACTTGCCTTACACAGCCAAATCAAGTTCAATTCCTGGAGCACTGCCAGGAGTGATTCCTGAGCACAGAGCCAGGGTCCTACGCACAGCCAGGTGTGGCCCCCAAAACAAAAACAAACAAATAAAAACAGTAAATGACTAGGATGAGCTACAAATTATAATGTTTAACTTATAAATCAGCAAGCAAAAAATTCAAATGGTAAGTAAAAATTGTGGGGGTTGGTAGGAAAAGCATAAAAATAAAATCATGCACTATAAGAAAATCCTGTGTTATAAAATTCTGGGTTTTTTGTGGGGGAGAGGGGCTATATGTGGTTGAATTCATGTCTTACTCCTGGCCTGTATGCAGGGACCACTCCTGCTAGTGCTTGGTGGATCATAAGGGGTGCTGGGGTTGACTGTGTCTTGACCCCTGTACTATCTCTCTAAACCTAAATGAACGAAGATGTTGAACTAAGTCTTTGTAAATCAATAATTACATCTCTTTCTATCTCAGCTTTTGCTAATTGCGATCTAGGGTAGATACGTATAAACCTCTGAGTTGATTCTCATCTCTTGTGTGGACAAAACTGAGCTAATAAGCCTGTCTTGCTCTTGGAAGACTGTTAACATCTTGGCTCAATTTTCTGTTTTAACAAATTTAATTTATAAAGACCATTCCAAGATATTTTTTTTGTGGTTTTTGGGTCACGCCCGGCAGTACTCAGGGGTTACTCCTGGCTCCATGCTCAGAAACTGCTCCTGGCAGGCACGGGGACCATATGGGGCACCGGGATTCGAATCGATGACCTTTTGCATGAAAGGCAAATGCCTTACCTCCATGCTATCTCCCGGGCCCCCATTCCAAGATATTTGCTGCCTATCTATATAAGTCAGTTTGCTTTCAGTTGCAACAGAAAATTTCATGTAGATCTTCATTTGAGAAGTCAAGAGGTTCTTGGGCAATTCTATGGTTCTGATAATGCAGAGTGTTATTAAAACTCAGGCCTGACTTCTATACTTAAGCTTTGCCATCCTCCACAGGGTGACAGCTGGCCTAATACTTCTTTCCTTCACTGCAGCAATGCTGTGTTCCATTCATTTTCACCTTCACCTTCACCAAGAAGCAGGCAAGTCCTTGCCTTGGATGCAACTCTTTAAACTTTCCTGGGCTGATTTCCCAGAAGTCCTCTTATTTCAATCATGCTTGACTCTAAGTCAGTTCCTAGCTAGACAAAAGGGTTTCTATGACTGAGGCAGATTAATCATAATTCACCTGAAGACATCTTTTAGTAATGTGAAGTTGTTGTACCAGAACAACTCCATGAATTCAGTAGCACAGAATATGGGGAGAAATGGCTTTTGGTCAGCAACCCAGAGCAATTTTGATTATGAAACAATCCATAATCAGTGATTAGAAAAGACTTCTTGGAAAAGTTACTCTTTGAGATCTAGGAGATAAAACAGGATTTTTTTTTCAGATGATTCCAAGCAAGAATAAAATGGGAACATGCTTGAATCCTGGGAGATGGGAGAGGGAGTAGGATTATAACACATATGAGATTCAGTTCACTATGAAAAGGGAGAAATAAAGCTGGGAAAGTCATGAATACCTTCGAACCCAGGGAAGTACAGTTCTATCTGACAGAAATAGGCCACATGCAGAGCCACGTTCTTTCAAATGTGAGTGTAGGGCCCGGAGAGTTAGCACAGCGGCATTTGCCTTGCAAGCAGCCAATCCAGGACCAAAGGTGGTTGGTTCGAATTCCGGTGTCCCATATGGTCCCCCGTGCCTACCAGGAACTATTTCTGAGCAGACAGCCAGGAGTAACCCCTGAGCACTGCCGGGTGTGGCACAAAAACAAACAAACAAACAAAAAATACCCAAATGTGAGTGTAGAGCTTGGAAGAGAGAGAGAACTCAATGGCTTGAGCACATGGAAGTCCCAGGTTTGACCTTGGGCATCATACAGTCTTGTACAAGGAGTTATTCACAACTCTGCTGGGTATAGAGCCAAAAAAAAAAAAATAAATGACCCACAAAATAAATAATGGAGAAAGTGTTTCCGAAAAAAAGAAAGCAGATGCAAAATCAATACAGGTATGTAAGGCAGCAAGATTGTGAGCTGCAGGCATAGAAGGTAGGTTTCTGCCTGCCCCAAATATAAATCTGCAAGCATGCACCTTGTCCGCAAAATTCACTGCTGGTCCCTAATGCCAAAAATAAATGCTTTCAGTGGATGCTTAACAAATATTTGTTTAATGAATATGGCAGGAAATAGTGTCCTGTATTTGAATGAAGTCAAGTTCACTGTGGTCATTTTTTAGGTTCTGGCTTCTCCTCACCCCAGTCCCTACTACCAGTTACAGCACAACCCTCCTCAGTCCCTATACTCACACCTCCCTTCCATTAAAGAAACTGAAATTCCACGTTTGCTTCTATTCATCCTACAAATGGAATACAAAGATGCTCTAGCCAGCTGTGTGGGCTTTGCTGAAGCTCATTTCTCCTGAGAACTAGTCAAATTCTCAAGCAGCTGCAGAGGTGCTGGGAGCATTCATGGATGCCCGGAGACCCATTGCATGGCAGAGGATTACAGCAGTGCACACAAATCCTTGTCTGCTAAGACCTCCGAGCTGTCTCAAAGTGATTGATGGAATTAAACATGGTCGGGAGTGATGGAAAGTCCAAGGAGGATTTGTAGTTCAATATAAAGAAATGTAAATTTCATTCTCCTTCAATTCACAGATTTTTTTTTCTTTCTTCGCCTTGAGAGGTCAGGGTGATTTCCACCTCCTGCCTTTGTAAGTTCATTCAACTCCAAGCAGCACCGCCTCACTGGATGCAGGCAGCCAGACTTCCTCTCCTCCTCTAATGAGGGTCCCAGTCTCCCCCAAGCATTGCAATGATCCAACTATTACCTGAGCTTTGTTCTGGGAGTCTGTCCTTGCTTCCCTCAGATGAAGGAGCTATCTTAACTGACCCAATCACCCAATTTTGCTTGAGATTCACCTGGCTTTACCACTATAAACCGATCAACCTCCTTATGTATATATTGGTTTCCTCATTTGTGAAAGCAAATAATGAAAATAGGAATTGTCTGGGGTGTTTAAGAATTAGAAGAGAATATAAATGCATAGTCCTTTGACTGCAACTAGCAGGAGTAGATATTCAGAAAGTGTGGACAATTATTAGTGTCACTTTGCCTGTAGAAATTACGTTTTTCTGTTCTTTGGATCAGCAATGCTTCCTTGATGATGAGAGGAAAAAATCCTGCCAAGAATACAAATGGGGCTCATGTGGTGGAGGATAAGCTTTGTACATGTGAAGTTCAGGCTTCCATCTCCAGCATGTATAACGCCCTAACACGGTTCTGGGTATGGCCCTTCCCCAGCTCTAATTTTAGAAGTCTTGTAGCTCGTTGCAGATGAACACAGCAGGAGACGGTCTCAATTGGATGCCATAACCTCACCTATTTTAGCCTCTTTTGTTAAATGCAGCACTGAAAAAAAAAAGTATAAAATAAATGCATTGTTTGTAACTGCATGGTAAAAACTTAGAATGAGAACCCTTACTGGAAAGAAAATTTTGAGTCATACCACTCAAGGACTGTTCTCTTTAGACTTGACCCCTTGTTCTATTTATATTTGAGCCTAAGAGATAGTACAGTGGGTAAGGCACTTTTCTTCAGGTGACTGATTAGTTTCGTTCTTGGTACTACAAATGGTTCCTTTTAGTAACCCCAGAAGTGATCCCAGAGCACAGAACCAAGAGTAAGCCCTAAGTACAGCCAGGTATAGAACAAAAGAAAAACTAATAAAATGGTGTAATCTTGCTAAAAATTGAAATGATTCATTTAGGGAGGGGTATGCCTACATGCGTGCGTGAGTTCATGCGTGCGTGCGTGCATGTGTGTGTGTATTTCCTCAGTACAAAACAAAACAAACAAACAAAAAAGTGTGTGGTCGGGCCGTAGAGATAGCATGGAGGTAAGGCATTTGCCTTTCATGCAGAAGATCATTGGTTCAAATCCCGGGTCCCCTGTGTCCGCCAGAAGCGATTTCTGAGCAAGGAGCCAGGAGTAACCCCTGAGCACTGCCAGGTGTGACCCAAAAACAAAAACAAAAAAAAAAAGTGTGTGGTAGATCTAACCCATCATGTCTCCCTTTCATCCTGTTGAAAACAGGAGGTCCAGGATTTCTTTTTTTGAGGCAGGAATAAAAATGCAAAGCAGCATGATTTCTGATGGGAAGGGTTTAAGTGGACATTTCTGAATGTTCCCTTCCTCTCTGAGACCAGTATTCTCTTGCCTGGAAGGGGTGAAACAGATCTCAGAGTAAGTTGCTTAAGAAAAATAGACAATAGTCACAGTCCATTAAAATCCCATCTGCTTCCTATAAAATGGCAAAGTCGGGGGGTCTCAGGCTCATGTTAAGAAAGAGTTCATCAATTCTCCCCTGACAGCCTCACAAAGTGCAGAGTTACCCCTCACTCCTCTCGAAAGCCAATACTATTTGCATTGAAGCAGGTTGTTTCTGTCATTTGGCATCAAACATTTTTACAGCATTTGGGACTGAGAAGAATACAGGGCCCTACTACATGGTTGCAGATGCTGGGTGGATATGGAAAAAGGTCACTGGGACTTAGGACTTGAGTCAGATGGGAAGGGAACATGCTACTCCAGGGAATGGGGTGTGGAAAGGAAACAGGGCTTAATGGAGGAAGTTATTCACTGCTAGGGCTGGCCCTAAGAAATTAAGACCAGGAAGCACCCATGGAAATATGGTTGGATACATCTGTTAAAATCTATTTAGTCATCGGAAAACTCAAATAACAGTGGTTTCCACACAATAAGGGCTTGTGAATTTCTGGTGGTATGCAGGCCATAGTGGTTATATTGATTCTAGGGCTGGTTAGGACTTCTATATTTCTGCCTTACCACCATTAGCAGGTGATTTATCTCTTCAAAGGCAAGAACCTTGTTGAAACTCAGACACAAACTCAGCTTTAGGCAGGAAAAGGCAGGCAAAGGTCAACCAACATGGTAAATTCTACAGGATCATGACTTTCTCAGTACCCTACCTGGAAACAACAGAAGTCCATGTTTGCTTTTATCTCATGGAACACATTGGACTAAAAGGGGTGAAGTTGGGGAGTTTGGCTTCTTTGGGAAAGACACCATTAAAACCACTTATGTGGGGGCTGAAGAGATAGCATGGAGGTAGGGCATTTGTCTTTCATGTAGAAGGACAGTGGTTCGAATTCCAGCACCCCATATGGTCCCCTGAGCCTGCCATATGCAATTTCTGAGCATAGAGCCAGCAGTAACCACTGAGTGCTGCCGGGTGTGACCCCAAAACCAAAATAAACAAACAAACAAAACCACTTACATGGAATTGGAATAAAACAAATTCTTTCAAATTTGTAGATAAAACAAATAGATGAAAAATACAGCAATCTTTCCTACATGTAAGTAAAATTAAGCATAAGTTAATATGCTTAATATGGGTTTTATTACATATTCACTTAAATAACTAACAAAATATGCAACATTTTCAAGACATGGTTTCCTCATCTGTAAAAGTGAAGAATATCCTAAAATCTCTCTCGCAGACCTGTTATGGGCACCTTATAAATAAATGAATGTAGGACCTGCAGGACAGTATTTGGACAAAGAGCTCAAGTTAGCAGCTATTAATATTCTATTTAAGGCTCAAAATGAATGTTTGCACATGATAAAGAGAGAATACTGTTCAAATAAACATGCTGTTCACAGAGCAGCATCACCAGTTTCTAAGCCTGTGCTGTGGCTTCCTTTAAGTGGTATCCATAAGATGAAATCATATAGATGACTATCCATGTTGAAGTGTTCATCAACTTGAGGGACTCCCCATGAACTTAAAAGAAGTATTTTCCGTGAGTTCAGTGCTACCCATCTGGTTGAGAGAGCAGGGCAGATGCTGCCACCTACTTGCCTATCCCCCATGACATGTTCTGCAGCAATTCCTCCTGCTTGGTGTCTGAATTTGTATCAGGAGGAAGCGTCTTCCCCTTCTGCTCTTCTGTGCACTTCATTCTACCTGAATCTGTAGCATCTTCATTTCCTGCCTCTGCTGGGTACACATTCCATCCTTTCTACTCTGCATTTCATAAAAGATTCCCTAAGGAGCATTAGCCTCTGACATTAGTCCATGATCATGCACATGAACAGCATTATATACTTTCCATCTGCTTTGGGAACTCATATTGCATATAAATACATTTAAAACTCTTTGGAGCCAGAGAGATAGCATGGAGGTAAGGCATTTGCCTTGTATGCAGAAGGTCGGTTGTTCGAATCCTGGTAATCCATATGGTCCCCTGAGCCTGCCAGGAGCGATTTCTGAATGTAGAGCCAGGAGTAACCCCTTAGTACTACCGGGTGTGACCAAACAAACAAACAAAAAAACAAAACAAAAAAAAAAACCTCTGGGAAGTCTTTAATGAAATGTTAATGTTCTTTAACCCAGGGTTTCCCCCCAAGTATTAAGATGTCTGGGGCTGGGGAAGACAGTACAGTAGTTTAGGGACAAACCTTGCACAGGTGTAATATGGAGGCCCCCAAGCATTGCCTTTTACTTAGGCTGGAACACTGACCACCTGCCTCATTGACTGGGAGTGGTTACCAGGCCGCATGAGCACTGCTTAGGAGGAACTCTTCATCTTCCACCCCAAAGGAAAGGAACTTTGGCCAAGGGAAGAGCTTTAGAAACCTGTGTTTGCTACATTTCCAGTTTACTATAGTTGCCAGTCAAACTGGGTCTCCCTGGTCAGGTCTAGTTTTCCATCCCTGGGAGGTCTCCCTGTAGGAGTCCTTTATAGACTCCTTTATAAACACCTTGATAAACTCCTTTATCAAGGAGTTTTCTGGTTTTAAAGACCATGCGCAGATCTGAGATGAAACCAATAAATGATGCATCTCTTCTCAGTGCCACTTAGAAAATCTCTCTACCTCCATATGTTCTCAAGGATGAGAAATGAGATCATGTCTGAAAAGTGCTTTACAAACCATTAAATGCTATATAAATGTTAGTTGTTACTATTACGATGACTCACTCCAGTGCTCCAATCCCCTTCTCCACGGGAAGTGGCATTTTCAGAATTACGGTTTCATAATACAAAAATAACTGAAACCCACATGTAGAGTAACAGTGTTTTCTACGAGAGTGCCATAATATGAGTGGAAAGCACACAATCCCTTTCCACAGAAAGAATAATGGAATGGAGCCCTCCCCAACCCCCCATATCACCACCATCACCACAACTACCACCACCACGACCTCTCCTAAACCCCAGACATCTCAGAAAACATTCAGACATTCTGTGCTACCTTTTGCCTGTGTGCCCCAGTCCCTGGAGCAGAGCCTCTCATCACTCACAGGCAACTTAGACCCTCAGCTCACACTCTGCAGTGAAGCCTCAGAATTCCTTTAACACAGTGCCAGGAAACATAGCTCAAGTCTGATTTGCACAATGGGCCCTTCCCTTCCTTGTTTGTTTGGAGAGGTTGGAGCGTGGCTCTTCCTCTCCCAGTACAGTCGCGCCTGTCAGCGGCACACCCGGCAAAAGTGTACACAGCCAGGCTTGGCTGAGATTCAAGAGCAAGGCTGGAGTCCATTTAGCTGGCTTGCACTTATCCCTACTCCAGAGAAAACAAACTAGAACAGAATTCCAGGTCTCTCCAGCCCAAAGCGATCAGCCATGACTAGAAATACTTGGCTAATCCAGACACAAAGGGACAAAAATGAGATGACTCTACTATCCAAACAAATACTGAGAGAGACTGAAAAGAGAGATTGAAAGCAGACTGAGCTGAGCAGGAGCTTAGGAAGGTGGAATTGGGAGTTAGGTGAGATGGGGATGGGTTGGGGTGGGGGTTTGCTGGGAACATGAAAAGGACAGGAAATGGAGAGCACCATGGTTATGTAGGCCCGTGCATGTTCTTGACACTACTGAGAAGTACATTTAAAGATGGTTCAAATGGGGCCGCTGGGTGATGGGCAGACAGCTCAAAGGATTGGAGTGCATGCTTTGTATCTATGAAGGCACAAGTCAGGTAATTTTTACTATATGCTGCCCCCTGAGCATTGTTAGGTACAGCCCTGGTAGCCCCCGAGCCCAGCTAGAGAGGACCCGGCAAAAAAGAGGGGAGCCCCATAAATGACCCCAAATGTTCTCTGGCAAACATTGAGTCCCCAGTTCCACAGTACGTTGGAGTCTAGGCCATGTAGTTCTGTTATTTGAGATGCTAGTGTTGCAACACAGAAAGCAATCTGGCTCACAGGCAGGTATACAGGACGGCCACAACTAAAGAATGTTACCTGAGAATGCTGCAAGAAGGAAAAGATGTGTGAGCTCTGTGACCAGAAGGACAACCCTTGGCAGGCATGTATGTGAGCAGCTTAGCAATCCCTGTGATCACTAAAACCAGCATGAACCATGTGTTAACCATGTGTTAACATGGACATTGAGGACAGTGTCTACTGTGGGAAAAGAGTGGGAAGGTAAAATGGTGGGAAAAGGTACAAATGTTTAGTTGTCACGCCTGCTTTATTATAACAAACATTAAAATGTAGTTGGTAGCTTAACACAGTGCCCATCCCTGGATGCTCCCATCATTGCCAAGTGACCCAGAGGGAGTGAAAGGAGTACAGGGACAGAAGGTTTCCAGTACCACATTTTCTCTGCTGTGCAACGGAGCTCCTGGAAGGAGCATCCACAGTAGCGCAGATGGTTTCAGGCTTCACAAAGCACTGAAAGCCACTGAAGGCAGGTGCGGGTTGGGGGGTGTAAGCAGAAATCTTATCAGATCTTTCTTAAGAATCTTTTTGTTGTTGTTGTTTTTGTTTTTTGGGCCACACCCAGTGACGCTCAGGGGTTACTCCTGGCTATTCGCTCAGCAGTCGCTCCTGGCAGGCACGGGGGACCATATGGGGAACCAGGGGAATCGAACCGCGGTCCGTCCTAGGTTAGCGCAGGCACCTTACCTCCAGCGCCACCGCCCGGCCCCTCTTAAGAATCTTTTGACTTGGGCCCGGGAGATAGCATGGAGGTAAGGCGTTTGCCTTTCATGCAAAAGGTCATCGGTTCGAATCCCGGTGCCCCATATGGTCCCCTGTGCGTACCAGGAGCAATTTCTGAGTATGGAGCCAGGAGTAACCCCTGAGCACTGCCGGGTGTGACCCAAAAACCAAAAAAAAAAAAAAAAAGAGAGAATCTTTTGACTTGGATGAGGAGAAGAATGATGAAAGACAGGGTTTTGGTTTTTTTGTTTTTTTGGTTTTTTTTTTCCAGGTCTTTTGTTTGACGGGGAAAAAGTAAGGCGGGTTGAGAAAGAGAAAGAAGCGACAGGTTGTAGCTAGGAGCAGATCTGGACTTCAGGCGGTGGCCTCTAGGTGGCAAACACACCGTAATAAATGCCAGGAGAGTAGGCGAACTGAGCTTAAAGGCTTGGTTCAGAAACAGGGGAGTTTTTATAAACACGCTATTTCCAAATCAGCTGCAAGACAGCCCCTGAATCTAAACCTTCTCACCCCCAAACTAAAGACAGCAGAGCTCTGATCATCTCGGAGACAACAGGGGACAAGGCAACACTGCTGTGGGAGGACCGTGTGGCTGTCAACTGTGGCCTTTTCCTGGAGGAGTGGGGTGACTACACTCATGGAAACAGTTCCACACTGCAGAAGAAAGGGCCTCCTGTACAGGCTATTGTTATTCCCCAGAGTGTGTCAGCCGCGGGGGTTCCAGAGCACAATGGCATAAGGAGTGATTCTCTCAGCTGTCAGGTGGGGATGTCTGCTAAGCTACTGGAGTAGGTGTTTGCCTCTCTGCCAAGTCTGTATAGTGGCAGCAAATGCTCACATGAGCAGAAGACCAACACTGTGTGGAGATTATTGGTAAGGCAGGGACAGTAGCCAGGAGAAGGGGCCGGTTCTCTTACCCTTCCAGGCCATTCTTATTTACACGCTCAATTAGCATGCACACATGCAAACCCAGGCAGAGACAGACTTATTGCTGACCTGGATAATGAAACAATCCTTTGCTGCAGAAACTAGAGCAAGCAGCACTTCACTCTGGGCACCCACTCATATACCATATGGCTGCCAAAGGTCAATTATCTCTCCTCCGCTGAAAAGATCTGTCCGTGAATCTCTGTGAACTAGGATGTCCTCCTTGTTTGCTGCATTCAGAGGGTCTTCCAAGGGCACCATTCTTGATGCAAGGCCAAGGCAAGTCATGGAGGCTGCAGAAATTTCTATCTAAACCTTTACAAAACTTAGTACACATTATCCTAGTCACATATGGGGTTGTCTTAACCACATTTCAAGCACTCAATAGTCACATGTGGCCCTTGGCAACAGTAGAAGACAGAAGTTCTATTGTCAGAGAAAGTATAGCTGGATGGTACTGTGGTATTTGGGGCATCTAGAGGAACCAGTTAAGGCACTTTAAAAAAAAAGTGGGCAGTTATCTAATATGGATGGGATGATATAAAAGCTCACTCCCCTTATATCTCAGCCAGCAGGTGATATGCTGATTTTTACTTTGAAGTTTAGAGGCAGCTCCAGTACAGTAATTCTATGGTTTGGAGGGTGGTGGCTTTGTTCTTGCAATAGAATTTAAATTGATTTAGAAGCATGATTGCTAAAACTTAGCCCCAGATAAGAAACTCATTTCTAGTTTCACAGTCCATGGTATTTGTCCTTAGCCACCGCCTCAAACGTATATTGTACTGGGGCCTAGAAGAATTTTCACCTATCTCAGTGAATTCTCATAACTACCTATGTAAACAGCCATCATCATCCTCATTCACTTTCTTCCCTTTCTACTTTGCCACTTCCCCATTGCCTTTTTTAAGGGACAGTAAATGGGCGAGAGTCTCTCCCCCTAATTTGATCATAATCTAAGGTTTTGAACTGCTCTAGCTATTTCCCTTCTGTGAGAACCCTGAGGAGAAACTTGCTGAGATGTCCAGTAAGGTAATAGAACTGATCAAAGCCACTGCTGGTCCTCTGAGCTCAGTGATGGTTGCCTGGATCATTTGAAAATTTAGAGACAGTCTTTCTGTGGCTTGCAGCCCAGAAGCCTCAATTTTGCCCAGAACAACACTCTAGCTATGAGAGCTTTACACCTTGTCAAGAGATACCTAGTTAGTAAAAGACAGTGCAGAGATGCCAAAAAAAATGGATGTCTTTGACTACCCAAACACATGCCATGCTATTTTGTTCTCATAATTCTGTTGGTTTTGGACATAAACACTTTAGTTCCAAAGACATATTAGCCTTTGGTCAAAGATAGCACAGAAAGAAAGAAAATCCCTGACCTTACACTCAGCAGGCCCTTTTTCTTTTTTGTTTTTGTTTCTGTTTTTGGGTCACACCAGGCTCTACGTTCAGAAATTGCCCCTGGCAGGCTCGGGGGACCAAATGGGATGCTGGAATTCGAACCACAATTCTTCTGCATACAAAGCAAACGCCCTACCGCCATGTTATCTCTCTGAACCTAGCAGACCCTTTTTCAATCTTCAGCAATGCATATAGTTTCATAGAACCATCAGGAGTGACCCCAAGCACAGAGTCCGAAGCCTTGCACACCACCAAATATAGTCCAAACTACCCTCCACCCTGACCATCCTGTCCCCCACAAAGATGAAGGCATAAAAATGACCAGAACCAAGAAAGACATCTGCAAAGAAATAAGAATATTTCACCCTAAGAGCCAGAGAGAATAACAGTTAGGGTTATACTTTCCTTGCACACAGCCAACCTAGGTTGGATCCCAGCATCCCATATAGTCCCCCTAATCCTGTCAGGAATTGTTCCTTTGTGTATGTAGAATCAGAAGTAAGGTCCGACATATGAAGAAAGTGCTCTACATCATCAATTATTGGAAAGATGTAAATACAAGCAATGAGATCCCACCTCACACCATAGAGATGGGCACATCAAGAAGAACAAGAATAATCAGTGTCGGGGCTGCAGAGATAGCATAGAGGTAAAGTGTTTGCCTTTCATGCAGAAGGACTGTGGTTCGAATTCCGGCATCCCATATGGTCCCTTGTGCCTGCCAGGGGCGATTTCTGAGCATAGAGCCAGGAGCAACCCCTGAGCGATGCCGGGTGTGACCCAAAAACAAAACAGACAAACAACGACAAAAAAAGAATAATCAGTGCTGGTACAGATGCAGGAAGAAAGAGACTCTCATTCCCTACTGGGAGAAATGTCAACAGGCCAACCTTTTGGAAAATATTGTCATTGCTCAGAAAACTAAAAATAAAGCATCCATACTACTCAGCAATACCACTCCTGGGAATGTACCTTCGGGATCCAAAGGTAATCCAGAAAAGGCATCTGTATTCCTCTGTTCACTGCAGCACTATTCATAATTGTCAGAATCTAGATACAATCTAAGTGCCTGAGTATAGATGAGTGGATAAAGATACTACAGTACACCTAAATAATGGAACACTACAAGCCATTAGGAAAAATAAAATAAAATAATTTTATCTGCATGGAGAATATTGTGTTGAATGAAATGAGTCAGAAGCAGAGAGTCAGACATAGAATAATGACATTCACATGTAAGATATTAAAAACATAGTATGAGAATAATACCTGAAGACAATAGAGACAAGGACCAGGAGGACCAGTCCATGGTAAGAAGCTTGCCTCAAAGAGGAGTGAGGGAGTGCAGTGAGGGCAGAGAAGAGACCACTATGACAATGATAGATGGAAGTGATCACTCTGGACAAGAACTGGGTATTAAAAGGAGATCAAGTGATATGCATGTTATTCTTCCAGTAATAGTATTAAAAATCACAGTGCCTAAAAGGGAAAAAGGGAGAGAGAGAAAGAGAAAGAGAGAGAACAGTGTCTGCAATAGAGTACTACAAACCACTTTACCTAAAAGGAAAAAAGGGAGAAAGAGAGAGACAAAGAGAAAGAATAGTGTGTGCAATAGTGTATTGCAAACCACTTAACCTAAAAGGAAAAAAGTGGGGGGAGAGAGAGAAAGACAATAATGTCTGCAATAGAGGCAGTCTGGGGGTGATGGAGGTGGTGGTGGAAGGGAAACTGGAATCATTGGTGGCAGGAAGTAAACACTGATGAAAGGCTGGGTCTTGCAACATTGTATGACTAAACCTTAAATAAACATCTTTATAACTGTGTCTCATGGTGATTCCATAAATAAAAATTAACACACACACACACACACACACACACACACACACACACACACACACGAAGTAAGGCCTAAATGTTTGGCCCCAAAAAAGAAAACAAACAGAAATTTTCACCTTGGATAATACCTAATCATGCAGATATTGCCTGGGTTTTGTAGGCACAAGCTATAGTCCTACCCCGAGAGACCATTTCACTCTCTACAGATAGATTCAACACATTGGATGTTTGGGAAGGACAGGATCACCTCCTCCTTTACTGCCTCCTTGTGACTCTTAAACTGTCTCTTGACTCCCTCCTCTAATGGCTCATTTGACCTTACCATTTAATGAAGGTCATCTTTTTGACAAATACCACATTAAATATAAGGGGAACTGATCAACAGAGATTTCCTTGCAAAAAGGTCAGTTCTGAAGGTATTATTTTCTTCTATTTCTCTAGGCAATAGTGCTGGAGGTGGGACACTATGCAAAGGAGAAAGTGTTCAGTTATTAAGGTGGTTTGTGACACGCAATTAGCATCTGCCACATGCCGTGGATGAACAGGGGCCTTCACACTACTAAAGTTAAGAACCTTTATCTTTGCTCTGATTCCCAATTGTAAGGGGCCGTTCCTATCAAGGGCCAGAATTCTGAAAAATAGTTTCTGTTTGTGATGAAGTCTAAAAGCAGAGTTATTAGATATCTAAAACTGCAAACAGCAATCCTAACTCGGGCTCTGGTCCCTATGTTTGTGCCTAGAAACATATTGTTTATAACTTATTTTCAAAGCATGATAAAGGGTAGGGCTTCTTTCAATAAAGGACCAGCAGTTACTAGCCATGTCCTAAGAATCTGCCAGGGGCCCTGGATGGCAGATTTCTGAAAGAAAAAAAAAAAAAAAAAAGCCCAGTTGCTCTGAAAGACCCAAAGCATGTTCTTGGATCCTCCTTGCCTTCTTGGCACACCCTTGGTTCCACACATCAGACTGTGACCTCATTCTCAACTGGGAACCCTAATTAATACATAAGTCTTGCCCTGCATGTGGAACCCAGAGCCTGGACCTACTTGGTTTAAGTCTCTCTTGAATTTTTTTTTCCCTTAGGTGTTGTAGTTTCAGTCTGGGGACACAACCAATAGAGCTCAAAGATTACACCTGGGTCTGTGCTCAATAGAACATATATATACATTGCCAAAGACAGAAGCAAGCTTGACCACGTGTAAGGCAAGCATCTCACCCACATACTACTTTAGCAGTCCTATTATTATTTTTGTAGGAGACACTTCCAATGATGCTTAATCCAGCAATAAAGGCCAGATAGGTTCAGTGTTGGGGGCTAACAGGGATATACCCAGTGGTACTGAGGAAACCACTGCAATGCCAGGGATTAATCTCAGGGATTCACACATATTAGGTAGGGCCTAATGTATATATTCTGTTACTTGAACTAAGTCTGCATCCCATAATGCTTATCTCAAAGTTATGCAAGGGCAAAAAATTTTGATGCCCAGTCATGCAATTCATTATTCTATGTGAGACAAAATATCTGGCTCTATAGAAAGTGAACAAGAGGAAGGTCCCATGCCCTGACTGTTCAGGTTGAACTGGGGTCCATGGACAAATGCAGTGGGAAATTGGAGGTAAAGAGGGCATGTCTACTTATACAGGCAGATCAGAGACTTAGAGCTCCAAGATCCTAGTCATTACAGAACTTCAAGAGCCTTGGTTTTCTCATCCTTCACAAAGTTATTTACAATGATCTGAAAGTATAACTATCCTCCATAGTTAAGAGGTTAGAAAATCGATTCAAGGTTGTAAGAGCTGGGATGAGGGTATTGGAAATAGGGAATAACTTCAAATGGGCATGGGAGTTTGGAGTTGTTAATGAAACTATTCTGAATTTGTTTGTTTGTTTGTTTTTGGGTCACACTCGGCAGTGCTCAGAGGTTACTCCTGGCTCCATGCTCAGAAATTGCTCCTGGCAGGCACAGGGTACCATATGGGGCACTGGGATTCGAACCGATGACCTTTTGCATGAAAGGCAAACGTCTTACTTCCATGCTATCTCCCGGGCCCCTATTCTGGATTTTTTATTTTAATGATGGTTTCACAACCTTGTGAAGCCACAAAAAACACTGAACTACATATTTTTTAAAGTTTTGATATATTGAGGTTATATTGGTTTCACAAGAGTGAAAGTGATTTCAACATGTTAAGATAATATATTCCCATATTATACCCACCCAATGAAGTGCTAATATTTCTCCTCCACTGTCTGTAGGGATCGTCTACTCCAAGCTCTAAACTATGTTATATTTTGCTTGTAGTGTCAGGATCCTACACGGGCCTCAGACATGTGAGGTACTCTACAGCTGAGTGGCACCCCTGTCTCCATGAATCACATACTTTAAAAGGGTTAATTTCATGGCATATGTATTACACATATTTTTTAAAAATTGAATACATGGGGGCCAGAGAGATAGCACGGAGGTAGGGCATTTATCTTACATGCAGAAGGATGGTGGTTTGAATACTGGCATCCCATATGGTCCCCCGAGCCTGTCAGGAGCGATTTCTGAGCATAGAGCCAGGAGTAACCCCTGAGTGCTGCTGGGTGTGACCCAAAAACCAAAACCAAAAAAAAAAAAGACCCAAAATTGAATACATGTAAAATGCCAGCATCCAGTTCAAAATTACACAATAGTAATTAGGATATTATTCCAATTAAGATAGTAACTGATAGACAATAAGTCACTTTAATTATGTCCTATTACAGGGAGTTTAAATAAAAGGAAGCAAGTTCATTTGATCTTAAGACCTACAGGAAAAAGTTTTAATTTAACTCATAATTAAAATATTTATATATTTGTATATAAATATGGCAAATGCAAAATCTACTTGAAGCAGGAAGGTTTTGAACACTCACTCCCAAGCTTGAGCAAGATCTTGGGATTCATGCTTACACTTGTCTTCCCTAAGAGCTACCTCTTGGAATAACCTGTGTGTGGGAGCTGTGGGCCCCAAAACTCAGGGAGTTTGTCTGCATTGATGGCTGAGACTCTGAGGGTTTTTGGAAACCTGACATTGAGCACTGTGATATTCTCTGTCATAGTCTCACCAGGTGCTCCCTAGATTTGCACTTAAGTGGGGCTTCTCTGTGACCCTAGCACTGTCTCCTGAGGTGACTGTGGCCCTCTGCTGTACCCCAAGACCCTGACAGTATGAACATAGAGGACTTGAGTGAATGAAGAAACCCAAAGGTCCTACAGGGATTGACTCAGGGGCCCAGAAGTATAAGGTCCCTCTTGAGCTCTGGCTTCTCCCACCTTGAGCAGCTGCAAGTGAATGGTTAGCAGATCCTGTCAACCAGATACCCTAGGTATCTGTCTATGTGCATCTTTCTAGTCTATGTGTGTCTGACTGCTGGGTGTGTACCCTGGAATTATGGTACCTTCGCTTATCGTCATCAATATCCTAAGAGTTACTGCCTCCCAATTTTCAACCCACCACCTCTCCACAATAGAGGAAATTCCATAAGGCAAATGTACCACCAAGAGCCTCACCATCACCCACTAAAATATAACTTGATGGTCAGCAGGGAAGGGTGGGAGGGGGATCAGAAAGAGAACTGTACAGAATTTAAAATAATGGGATTCCAACAAACATGAATGCTAGAGGTCATCATAAACAATGAGGCAAAGATTAGAAGTCTGACTCTAATTGCAATCATTATGCATTATTTATACCTCCAAAGAACTTTAACTCTCCTATGGGTGGAGACATAGGAGACATGGCTATGTCTAAAATTACTAGGAGGCAACAGTGATTACTATGGGAGATTTGGATGGGGTCCCACCCATTCCCCCAGGCACTGAATGGTCATTTGAGAGTTTCTTCTGGTTTTGTGGTTCTGCTCATCACTCACAGTAGGAGCAATCACTGGAGAACAGAACTTAGAAAAAGAAGGCTCCATTGGGCTTTATCTTCAGGGTTGAAGAAGCCACAGCAGATAAAAAGTTTATAAATCTAAGTCTGTGGCATAGTTCCAAATAGTCCCACATATGGGACTCTAAGGACAGGACCCTTGACAGTGTGTGTGTGTGTGTGTGTGTGTGTG
>PVKC010012425.1:0-23688 GCA_004027635.1 Crocidura indochinensis
ATAAAACAAGTGTTACAGTATTTGTGAGATATATAAAAGAGGGGGAAAATGTTACTGCATGAAAAACTCCTAATTTTACTACACCAATCTACTCAGTAGGAGAAATCAAATTAAGAATTTATTGAACAAAATACTTACTAAAATATGTTATTTTAATATGTTTAATTTAAATTTAACTTTTGTGTGTAATTTCCCATTTCAAAGTCAGCATAAAGCTGCTAATATGCTTGCAATTAATGTCATAAAATAACAAATAAATAAAATAAAGCAGACTATTTTTAGGTTTGATATTGCCACCTGATATATAAGTGTGACCTCCCTATGACCTCCATATTTGTATTTGTGAAATGTGAACTGCCAATTTTAATGAAAATTTCAGAGGTTTTTGAGAATTCAAGGAAATATTTATAAAAGTAAGTAAAATAATTTTTATCAAGAATTAGTTCATTCTAATAGTAAAGGCTTAATAAGTTTTTTATTTCTTACACATATAAGTTGGATGATCTTGGTTCATTAATGTCTTTCTATATCAGAATTAGAAATTAATGGTATTTCAAATTTTTTTTAGTACTTGTTTTTTTTTTTGGGTCACACCCGGCAGTGCTCAGGGGTTACTCCTGACACTATGCTCAGAAATTGCCCCTGGCAGGCATGGGGGACCATCTGAGATGCCGGGATTCGAACCACCGTCCTTCTGCATGAAAAGCAAACACATTACCTCCATGCTATCTCTTTGGCCTGATATTTCAAATTCTAACTTTCTTACAGATACCTAATTTCTAAAGAGAGCTAAGATGAAAATATGCATAAAAGTGAGAGTTTTAAAATAAAAAAAAAAACTATTGCCAGTTTCCCTCAGTCAGATATGATATATTTTCTCTAAAAGCTTAAATCAACCTGCTCCATGGGCAAAGAAACTGAGGGACCAGTCAGGTTCTATTGGACAAAACACATTTTCTAGATGAAAGATATTTAAATATATAAAATAAATTAGAAGTTGACAAGGATGTAGGCATTGTATGATAAGATATATTTTATATGAGTATAATATGATCTATCTATATTATTGTATTGCCTATTTATTTTATAAACATGTTCTTTGTTTATTATTTATGTAAGAGTAATGAAAGTTTTAATGTGCTTACAAATAGGAGTGCTATTATTTGAGGAATTTTCTACTTAGAAGAGAATTTTAATCTCAAAGTAATCAACATTAGATAAAAATACATATTATTTAGCCATTTTATGAATTAATAGATTTAAAGCTAAAAACATCAGTATCTGATAGAATTACATCTAATGTTAACATTTTAGCTTGGCTAAAGAAATGTGCGAAAATGAAGATACCTTATTTATTTATTTATTTTTTACTGTTGCTTTTTATAGCATTATTCACTATTACCAAGTCTCAATATGCTTCAAATAATTAAATGCTGCAACTGGAACATTTAAGATACAAACTAATTTACCAAAATAATTTTATCTTAATATCGTGTGCAATATTATAAATGTTACATACAGTTTTTATGCATTTATGATTATTGAAATCCAAATTCTATTTGCACATTTCTATGCATATGTACACACTCAACTGTGATAATCAAAGCCATATGTGAGCATGATTATTAAAATAAAATTATATTCAGGGACCGGTGAGGTGGCCAGTAAGGTGTCTGTCTGCCTTGCAAGCGCTAGTCAAGGAAGGACAGTGGTTCTATCCCCCTGGGTCCCATATGGCCCCGCCAAGCCAGGGGCAATTTCTGAGCACTTAACCAGGAGTAACCCCTAAGTATCAAATAGGTGTGGCCCGAAAAACAAAAACATATAATTACATTCAATTGTAGAAACTGTTTTTTATTAATTTGGTAGTATTATTTCAAACACAGACATATAATCTAATTTTATTTGTATACAAATTTCTTTATATTTGGTAATGAAATACATCTCTTTAAGGAAATTTATTATTTTAAGGAAATTTCACAATTTGAAGTCATTCAAATGTCTTCAATGAGATTAACACAGAGTCAATTCCAGGAAACAGAAATGTCATGAGGATCTATCAAATTGCCATGTGTATCTTGTATTTTTTTAGAATGGCACCACTTATTTGTATAAACTGGTATAAATTCATACTCATCAGTAAAGTGATTATATTCCAGGCACACAGCTATCAGAAAAAAAATGCATATGGATATACTACTGTAAGGAAATTGACAATGAAATCAGAATGTCCCTAATTGACTTTAGGGAGAGATGGGGAGAATCTCTGAATGAATCTTTGAGTTAAAAATCATAACCCCTACAAAATAAATTACTACCCATACACACTAATCATTAAACAGTCTCAAAGTACTTCTAAAAGGTTAACTTACTGATTGGAAAATTTTTGTTTGAGTACTAAAACACCTAAGCACAGAATATTGTGGTAAGCTTGAGTATCTTCTAACTTTTAAGTGCTATTCTTATCAAGAACACCTCTGGTTTTAAGTAAAACCATACATTTTTCATAATGATAGGAAATGGAAGAAGATACTTGAAAATAGTATGTCTTAAGAGATTACATTTCAAGATACATAAATCATCTCACAAAGCTTAGCAGCATAAAATAAATGTCCCTATCAAAATAGGGAGAGGAGATAAACTGTCACTTCCATATAGAGTATGTACAGTTAAAAATAATATGTGAAAAGTGTTCAAAAATCATCATCAGGGAAATCTAAATGATTTCATGAAATAAAAATCAAATGAAAATTAGGTATCATCTCACACCATTGAAGAGGGCATATATGAAAAAGACTAGAAGCAATAAATGCTTGTGATTAGAAACAAAAACTTACTTACTAGTGGTGGGCATGTTGTGTGGTTCAGCATGTATAGATGACAGAAGTAAGTAGATTTGTGGTGAAATATAAATAGGCTGCTAAGAGGTTCAACCCCTGGCACCACATGTGATCTTCAAAGCATCATCAGGAGCAATGTTTGAGCATAGAGCTAGGAATAAGCTTTGAATACAACCACTGGTGGTCAGAAAACAAATACTAATAACAGTGATGATAAAGATTATTATAATAATATATAAATCTTGGTTTACTAACTGTGATTTGTCATAATATAAAATTAAGTTAAAAAAACATTTTCATTCTCTGTAGTACTTCTCTGTAACTGGTTACTACTTTTGTAGTTATACAATAAATGCAAAAGTCTGGTGTTGAAGCAATAGAACAGAGATAGGATGTTTGCCTTGCAGGTGGCCAACACAAGTCAATTCAGTTTCTATCTCATGCATTTCTATAGTCCTTTGAGTCTGCCAGGAGTGATTACTGAGCGAGAGCCAGAAGTAACCCCTGAGCACTGCCAGAGGTTACCCCCCCCCAAATTAATAAATCTAAAATATTTCTAAAGCCAGTGTTATTGACATTAGTATTAAGAGTATTTTATTATTAAATAAAATCTTTTTTTATTTGTATTTCCTAATTTTGATAATGATTTTTATTTTCAGGATACAATCCAGGTCAAGTAATCATATTTCCAAACTTGGAAGGTTTCTCAATCTTTCCTGACTTTGATGAACTTAACACATATTTGGAGGGTAAGGAACATGCCTGATGATGCTCAGGTTCTACTCTAGGCACTGTGCTAAGGTATTCCTGAGAGTTTGGGGACCATATTGATGCACAGATCAAACCCAGGTCATGTGGTGCAAACAAGTGGCCTACCTTCTGTACTCTGGCTCCTAAGAGAAATAGACAAGTAGATAAATACACTGTCAAACTGTCTTTATTTCATTATTGATTGTACATGGTTACTATATCTTTATTCTCAACAAAATGCCTAACCCTCCACTACACACCTTAAGTCACTTTTATTTTGCCTCTTCCTTACTTTGCTTTCTCTGCTACTTGGTATTTTCAGTTTTGCATTCGGAGTCCATAAACATAAAAAGTAACCAGTTGGAAATAAAAGAAAAAGTATTTGCTAATAAATTACTAAGTCCAATAACAGCATAAAATTATAGAAAGAATAAAATTGACAGCTTCATAGAAGATGATTAAGAAATGAAAATACAAATGCAATTTGTAGTTTCTTTGTGGGGGCCCATACCCAGCAGAACTTAAGACTTTCTCTTGTCTTTGCATTCATATACCAATCCTGAGAGGCTCTGGGAACCATTATAGTATGACAGACATAGAACATAAGTTAGCCATGTGCAAGACAAATGTTCTTCCTACCTTCTGTATCTTTGTTCTTGCATAGTATCTATTTCTTTATTCTTTCCACCATATCATTTGATTGTTGATATTGCTAACTAAAAAATAAGAAGCTCAAATGTAGTGGATGTAAAAACAAAGCTAATTTCTTCCTAAAGGATAATTGGTTGGTCATTTTATACACTGACATTAAGAATGTGAAGAACTAATAATGTTGGCAGAGTATAATGAGTTCAGACAAGAGACAGAAATGCCTTTTACAATGTTAATTATGCTTGCTTTCTCATCTCCCTTTTAATGAACCCACACATAGGCAGGAGTAATTAGCTGGTTAACCAATGCTGGTGCTTTTCAGGAGTTTAAACATAAATATCTACATTTATTTCACATCTTACACTTTGTAAAAATTAAAGTTAGGGTATTTTTATAGCATAAGTAGTTGCCTAGCTATAACTAATAAATTTGCCATGGCTTTAAGCTCTTTAAAGTTGATTTTTGAAACTAGATTTATGATAAGATTATTTCATATAATAGTATCCAAGTCCATCACCTACTTTACAAAAGTTCGCAGCAATCTGTCTAAAAATTGCTAAATACATAATAATGTCCTGTGAACTGATGTGCATTTAAAATGAGTTTAGAATGAATTAATATATTTGTGCTTTAAAACATAAAGAATAGATGTTTCAGATGATAGAGTGATCAAATCGAATATCATACTTGGAGGATATTTAAAGAGGAACAATATTATACCAGTTAATTAATAATATCTTGGTACAACTATCCAATGGCTTTATGTTCTTTATAAGTCCACTTGTTAATGTTATTTTTCAAAAAAACAAGGTTATAAATGCTTTTAATTATGCAGCGAGCTCTGTAGAGTACGTTTTTATAGGCGGGGTGATGAAATGCACTGTATCTAAATTTACAAACTATTTTAATAGAAAAAATAAAGACGATGTTAATTAATAGTAGAATATTAGAATTTAATTTAGCTTCCTCTTCAGTACACATTTTAAATTATTAGAAAGCATATCTTTAAAATCTTTGCACCTGTGTTTATTGGGATATTGGTCTGGAGGTATTTTTTTGTTTTTTTTGTTTTTGTTTTTTTGTTTTTACATTTTTTATTTAAACATCTTGATTACAGATATGGTTGTGATTAGGTTTCAGTCATGTAAAGAACACCCCACTTCACCAGTGCAACATTCCCACCACCATTGTCCCAAATCTCCCTCTATCCCACCCACCCCCACCTGTACTCTAGACAGGCTTTACAGTTCCCTCATTCATTCACATGATTATGGTAGTTCTCAGTGTAGTTATTTTATAACTGCACTCACCACTCTTTGTGGTGAGCTTCATGAAGTGAGCTGGAAGTTCCAGCCCTCCTCTCATTCTCTCTGAGGATTGTTGCAAAGATGACTTTTATTTTTCTTAAAACACATAGATGAGCGAGACTATTCTGCATCTACTCTCTCCTTTGACTTATTTCACTCAGCATAATAGACTCCATGTACATCCATGTATAGGAAAATTACATGGCATCATCTCTCCTAATGGCTGCATAATATTCCATTATGTATATGTACCACAGTCTCTTTAGACATTCATCTGTTGAAGGGCATCTTGGCTGTTTCCAGAGCCTGGCTATTGTGAATAGTGCTGCAATAAACATAGGTGTGAGGAAGGGATTTTTGTGTTGTATTCTTGTGTTCCTAGGGTATATCCATAGGAGTGGAATAGCTGGATCGAATGGGAGCTCAATTTCCAGTTTTTGGAGGAATCTCCATATCACTTTCCATAGAAGTTGGACTAGACAGCATTCCCACCAGCAGTGGATAAGTGTTCCTTTCTCTCCACATCTCCGCCAGCATTGATTGTTCTCATTCTTTGTGATGTGTGCCAATCTCTGTGGTGTGAGATAGCATGTGATCCTTGTTTTGATTTGCATCTCCCTGATGATCAGTAAAGAGGAGCATTTTTTCATGTGCCTTTTGGCCATTTGTAATTCGTTTTTATCCAAGTGTCTATTCATTTCTTCTCCCCATTTTTTGATGGGATTAGATGTTTTTTTCTTGTAAAGTTCTGTCAGTGCCCTATATATTTTGGATATTAGCCCTTTATCTGATGAGTATTGGGTGAATAGTTTCACCCACATGGTGAATGACTCTTGCATCCTGGACACTTTTTTTTGAGGTGCAGAAGCTTCTCAGCTTAACGTATTCCCATCTGTTGATCTCAGTTTCCACTTGTTTGGAAAGTGCAATTTCCTCCTTGAAGATGCCTTTAGTCTCAATGTCATGGAGTGTTTTACCAAAATGTTGTTCTATATACCTTATGGTATCAAATCTGATATCAAGGTCTTTAATCCATTAGGATTTAACCTTCATACATGATGTTAGCTGGGGTCTAATTTCGCTTTTTGCAAGTGGCTAACCAGTTCTGCCCTCACCACTTGTTGAAGAGGTTTTCCCTGCTACACTTAGGATTTCTAGCTCCCTTGTCAAACATTAGGTGATTGTATGTCTGGGGAACAATGTCTGAGAACTCAAGAAGCCTATTCCACTGATCTGAGGGTCTGTCTTTATTCCAATACCATGCTGTTTTGATAACTATAGCTTTGTAGTACAGATTAAAGTTGGGGAAAGTAATGCCTCCCATACTCCTTTTCCCTAGGAGTACTTTAGCTATTCGAGGATGTTTATTGTTCCAGATGAACTTCATAAGTGTTTGATTCACTTCTTTGAATAAAGTCATGGATATCTTTAGAGGGATCACATTAAATCTGTACAATGCTTTGGGGAGTATTGCCATTTTAATAATGTTAATCTTGCCAATCCATGAGCACAGAATATGTTTACATTTCCGTGTGTCCTCTCTTATTTCTTGGAGCACGGCTTTATAGTTTTCTTTGCATAGGGTCTTCACATCTTTGGTCAAGTTGACTCCAAGATATTTAATTTGTGTGGCACTAATGTGATTGGGATTGCCTTATTGACATCCATCTCTTCCCCATCATTATTGGTGTACAAAAAGGTCATTGATTTCTGTGTGTTGATGTTGTAGCCTGCCATCTTGGTATATGAGTTTGTTTCTAGAATTTTTTTTTCTAAGTAGAGTATCATGTCATCTGCAAACAGTGAGAGCTTGACTTCTTCCTTTCCTATCTGGATTCCCTTGATATCTTTTTCTTGCTTGATAGCTATAGCAAGCACTTACAGTACTATGTTGAAGAGGAGTGGTGAGAGCGGACAGCCTTGTTTTGTACCAGAATTTAGAGGGAAGGCTTTTTGTTTTCTCCATTGAGGATAATATTTGCCATGGCTTGTGGTAGATGGCTTCAACTGGATTGAGAAAGGTACCTTCCATTGCATCTTGCTGAGAGTTTTGATCAAGAATGGGTGTTGGACCTTATCAAATGCTTTCTCTGCATCTATTGATATGATCATGTGTTTTTTATTTTTCTTGTTGTGCATGATATTGATAGATTTATGGATGCTAAACCATTCTTGCATTTCTGGGATGAAACCTACTTGGTCGTAGTGTATGATCTTCTTGATAAGGCATTGAATCCTATTTGCTAGGATTTTGCTGAAGATCTTTGTATCTGCATTCATGAGGAATATTGGTCTGTAATTTTATTTTTGGCAGCATCTCTGCCTGGTTTTGGTATCAAGGTGATGTTGGCTTCATAAAAGCTGTATGGGAGTGCTCCCGTTTTTTCAATTTCATGGAAGTGCCTGGCTAGGATTGGTAGTAGCTGTTCTTGAAAGGTTTGAAAGAATTCATTAGTAAATCCATCTGGACCTGGGCTTTTCTTTTTAGGCAGATGTTTGAAGGGCTGTTTAAATATGCTATATCCTCCTTAGTTAACTGTGGAAGGTTATAAGTGTCCAAGAATTTATCCATTTCTTCTAGGTTCTCCTGTTTCTCAATGTAGTCTCTAATTACTCTGAATCTCTGCAGTGTCTGTCGTGATCTCCCCCTTTTCATTTCTAATGCTGGTTATCAGGTTTCTCTCTTTCTTTGTAAGTTTTGCCAATGGTCTATCAATCTTGTCTATTTTTTCAAAGAACCAACTACTGCTTTTGTTGATCTTTCGTATTGCTTTTTGGTTTTCCATTTCTTTGAGTTCTGCTTTCAGCTTTGTTATTTCCTTCTGTCTCCCTATTTTTGGTTCCTTTTGTTGGTCATTTTCTAGTTTTTTGAGCTGCGCCATTAAGTTATTCAGGTATGCCCCTTCCTGATATGTGCTTATAAAGCGATAAATTTTCCTCTCAGAATCACTTTTTCTGTGTCTCATAGATTCTGGCAGTTTGTGTCTTCATTATCATTTGTTTCCAGTAAAGTTTTGATTTCCTTTTTGATTTCATCTCGGACCCACTGGTTGTTCAGTAGCAGGGTGTTTAATTTCCAGTTATTAAAGTTTTTCTTCTTTGTGGCTTTGTAGTTCACATCTAATTTCAGAGCCTTGTGGTCAGCAAAGGTAGCCTGCAAGATTTCTATCGTCTTGATTTTATGGAGGTATGTTTTATGTGTCAGCATGTAGTCTATCCTGGAGAATGACCCATGTACATTGGCTCTTCTCTAGCCTCTGGAAGTGCTATTTTCCTGGGCCCTTTTCTGCCCACTCCCAAGAGGCTCGGAGACAGGGCAGTGGGAAAACACGCACAGGGAACACTCACAGTTGGGAATCACTAGGCAGGCATAGAATTTCCCAGCGTGACATCACAAGCAGGTGACCTTCCTTTCTGAAGAATGTTGGGGATAGCCAGTTTTCATGATACAACACAATTCTTTAGTGCTCTGACTCCTCTGGAGCCTCTGGGAGTGCTATTTTCCTGGGTCCTATTCTTCCCACTCCCAAGAGGTTTCAGAAACAGGGTAAATACACGCAAAGGGAACACTGACAGTCAGGAATCACTGGGCGGGCATAGAATTTCCCAGCCTCTGGAGTTTTTTTTTTTTTTTTTTTGGTTTTTGGGTCATTGCAGCATTTCTACCTGGCTTTTGTATCAAGGTTCCTGTTTCTTCAATTTCATGAAAGAGCCTGAAATAGATTGGTAGTAGTACCTCTTGAAAGGTTTAAAATTATTTATTAGTGAATCCATCTGGGCCTGGGCTTTTGTTTTTTTCAGAAGTCTTTTGATTAACATTTTACTTTCATCAGTAGTGATGTGTCTGTTTAGAAATGCTAATCATTCTGGTTTTACCATGGAAGATTATGAGTTCAAGAATTTATCTTTTTTTTTTTTTTCAGTTTTCGTGTTTTGTGTCATGATTTTTCAAAGTTGTCTCTGATTACTCTTTGGATCTCTGCAGTATCTGCAGTGATCACCCCTTTTCATTTCTAATTGAATTTTTTAAAATTTCTCTCTTCATTTATTTGTGAGTTTTGCTAGTTGTGTATCAGACTTATATATTTTTTCAAAAAACCAATTTTCACTTTGTTGCTGATCTTTCGGATTGTTTTATTGATTTCCACTTCATTGTTTTCTGCACTAAGCTTTGTTATTTCCTCTGCCTACCTATATTTGGTTCCTTTTATTTATCATTTTCTAATTTTATAAGTTATGTCACTAAGTTTTTACAAATTAACAATTTTTTAAGTTACCTATAAGTTTTTTTTTACCTTCTTTTTTTCTGATGTGTGCTTGCAAAGCAATACATTTTCCTCTTAGTACAATTTTTGCTGTGTCCCATAAATTCTGATAATTTGAGTCATTTGTTTCCAGAATGTTTTAATTTTCTTTTCTTTTTTATTGTTTGTTTGTCTGTTTGGACCACATCTGGTGACCCTCAGGGGTTACTCCTGGCTATGTACTCAGAAATTTCTTCTGGCTTGGGGGACTATATAGAATGCCAGGAAATCAAACTGCAGTTTATCCGAGACTAGCACGTACAACACATTTGCCTTACTGCTTTTGCCACCACTCCAGCCACTGATTTCCTTTTTGATTTTCTCTCTGACCCACTGGTATTTCAATAGAGAGCTGTTTAATTTCCAGGTGTTAAAAGTTTTCTTCTGTGTCCCCTTGTGGTTCACTTCTAATTTTAGTGCCTTGTGATGTGAGAAGGTAGTCTGTAAAATTTCTATCCTCTTGACTTTATGGAGATATGTTTTATGGTCTATCCTGGAAATGGACCCATGTGCATTGGAGAAAAATATGTACCCATTATAAAGTGAATGGAGTGTCCTATATATTACATATTAGATGTAATGTTATATGCCCTATATAGATAACTGTCATTGAATTTAGTGTCATCTTTGTGTAGAAATTTGGTGTGTCTGTTTGCCTTGTCTTATAATAGATCTTACTGTTTTTCTTTGAAGGCTGGTTTTGAGACTGTAAAATTTCTGAGCTTATGTTTATTGTGAAGCTATGCATATTTTCTTCAAAGCTGAAAAGGAGTCTGACTAGATGCAGTATTCTAGGTAAAGCATTTATTTCATTGATTTTTTTTTCACAATATCCCACCATTGCCTTGGGTCTTTGAGGGTTTCTTGTGACAGGTCTGTTGTAAATGTTAAGGATGCTCCTTTGATATCCCTTTTTGATATTGCTGCTTTCAGTATTCTATCCCTATCTGTGATATTTGTCATTGTGACCAGGATGTGTCTTGGGGTGCTTTTCTTTTGGGCCTCTTAATTTAAGTTGTCATTCTTCAGGCATGAAGAGATTGATTGCCTGCAGTCTTTTGCTCTGGGAGTTTCTCTGTAATGATGTCCTTGACTATTGATTCTATCTGGGGATTATCATCCTGAGTCTTAGCGACTCTAAAGATTTTTATGTTGTTTATATTGAGTTTAACAATGACTTTTATTTTCATCTGTTCACATTCTTTGAATAATATTTCAATTGTATAATCATTTGTTTTAGGTTCTTTTTCAATCTATTTTGTATAGAGTTGTTTTGCATCTCAATTTTCAGATTGCTGATTCTATCCTCAGCTGCTATTACTCTGTTGGAGAGGATTTCTATTGAGATTTTCATTTCATCTAATGAGTTTTTCATACCTATTATTTCAGTTTTGAGTTTCCTGATTTCTACCTTCGTGGTCTGTTCAGCTCAAATCTATGCTTTCTTTGAATTCTGTGAACATTCTCTATATTTCTATTCTAAACTCCTTATATGAGAGGCTACCTAGGTGGATGGTACTTTTCAGTCATTAGAGCAGCCATCTACATTCTCTATGCATGATGTTGTCCTGTTTCCTCATTGATTTTACTACATGTTGTGTATTTTACTACATGTTGTGGTGTGGTTCATGAGCTAGAGAATTTATGTGGCCACAAAGTGGAGCAGTTGTGCTCTTATAGCTCTATCCTTCATCGAAAGATCAACCTAGCTTGTTCAGAGCCCTGAAGAGATCTTGTCTTCTGGGACCTTTCTTGACTTCCTCTCAAAGAAAAACAGGGCAGAAAACCAGGCAGGGAGTAAAGAAGGAAACCAGTCCTAAAGCAAAGCAGTCAGGAAGCATATCTTAATATATTTGAAAAGCAGATAAAGACCCACTTTTATAGAATAGGAGGCGCTACGTAGTATCAAACATAAGAGATGCAAATTTAATGAACGTACACCACCACTTTTACCACACCCACATAGAACCTATTTTTACTTAGTGAACACTCCATCATTTGATTTGCTAAATTTAACAACACTTAGATGGTTTATAAAACTGAAAAAATGTTAAAAAAAACATTACTTGACATCAATGATTCTAAGACTGATTTATGACAGCTATTTTTATTTTACCAATTTTCAATGAGAACATATGTTTGACACAGGACAACGACACATGCATTAACAATTAAAAACTGAATGTCTCTTAGTATTGTTCAATTATTTTTTTTATCAAAGATGTTGGTATAAATTTGAAATGGAGAAAAACTAATAAAGGAAATGTAAATTAAATGAGCATTATATGTGGTATCATATCACTAATATCACTAAATAGTATAATATATAAAATATCGCATTAAAATATTAAGTTAAACTGAGGAAAAATAAATTATCAAAACTAACAATATGAATCAATGATTACATATTTTTTTTGTTTTTGGGGGGCCACACTCGGTTATGCTCAGTTTTCACTCCAAGCTCAGCAATTGCTCCTGTCTTGAGGGACTATATGGGACATCAAGGAATTGAACTGCTATCTGTCCTAGGTTAGCACATACCAGGCAAATGCACTACCATTTACACCACTACTCTGGCCACATTGTGATTATACTTTTTGATCATTAAAGTAATCATTGGCAATATTATTTTTGAATCAACTTAGAGAATACATATTTTGAAACCTTAGTTTGTTTGTTCCCTACAGAATGAAATATATACATATTTAAATTTTATATATATCAAAAATTTATGAACTTTTTAACAGAAGTTAAAATTAATTTTGTATAAAAATATAAAATTCTACTTCAGAATACCTAAAGTTCATACTCTGTAATAAGTTTAGATTATTAAATGGCTTTCTATTGAGGATAAATAATACAACCAGTCTTATAAGTGGCCATGTTTTCTTTCTTATTGAAAATCCAGGAATTGTATATCCTACATTGAAGTAAGGATGGTGCAGAGTGTCTTCTAATTTCAACTCACAATTAAAGGACAATGCAGAAAGCCCTGTCCAGTAGGCAGGTCATTGTTGTGGTTTCAGTCTTCTCAGTGTTAAGGGAAGACTCTTTTGAGTAGATTGATGTCAAAGCAGCAGTAGCGTCTTCCCTGGTAGAGGATTGCTTCCAGGTGATGTTATAGACAACTTTGGATGTTCCATAGATGGCTTCTCTGGTTCAGGAGTGAATGGAGAATGCCCATTCTCTGAGGCCTGTGCCAGGTCATCATGTCAATGTTCACAGTGTAAGGTCCCATTGCACTACAAGATTTGTGTGTTCCTATCTCTATTAGATAAGAACTTATTTGTACATATAGTGTTTTCCCATTTTAATGTGCCTATACATCAAGGAATAATGTCGCATAGCATTGCAGCGCATATGGGGGCCGCAAGAACAAGTCCAGCAATCCCTGTGACTTGGTTCAAACATAAGCATTAAACTGAGGGGCTCTATCACCAAAATTCCTTATTGAACAGTTCTCAAAGAAAAGAAAAGATAAAAAGTGGGTAAAATAAACAATCTAACTTAAGACAGTGAACACAATCGTCACCATTTAAGGTGATATTCAATAATAGTTATAGCAGTTGTGGGAATATATCTAAAATATTCAAAGGAGATATGCATGTCCCTTTTATGTCATAGAAATAGTCTGAAGGAGTGTGCTGAATCCTGGACACCACTTTGGTCTGTGATTTAGCCTTCTGGAGTCTGCAAAATGACTCCCCGCAGTTCCATATCGGAAAATGCATTTGAGTGGGAACTAATCAAAAACCTAGTACGGTAGCAACCATGGTTACACAATGAAGGAAGGAAGAAGCCAAGAGGTCACTGAGAGTAAACAAGTAGGAAAAAAGTTCTGGTCTCTTCCCAGGCTGAGAGTTGATCCTCTCGTTTTTATTTAGAATATATATTGTTTTTAAAATGGAGACCAATGAGAAAAAAAATTACCAGTGAATGTCCCTACATACACCAGTGCTGCATCGGCTCACCCTCCTCCCCATGTGTCCCCCACCCTTAGTGTAGGGAGAGAAATGGGGAAAGGCTGAGGACCACTATAGAGTCTACCTGAGCTGGCATCCAGGGAAGATCTATACTCCAGGAGAGAAATAGGGGAATGGCTGGGGGCCTGCCAAGCCTCCCAGCACCCCCCAAGCTAGGGGGAAGGCCTCCGGCATGGGGTGTCCCCTAACCCCATAACTGGGAAGAGCTGGCCTCCGGGATCAAGGAACCCGAAGCCAGATATCTGCCCATCTTCCTCCCCATGCTCCTCCCAGCTAGAGTATGGAGGGGGACAGCCTGAGGACCCCTAAAAGAGTTCACCTAGAACCCACTCCAGAGCACCTGAGCTGGCAGCCAGGGAAGACCTGGAGTCCAGGGGAGAAATAGGAGAATGGCTGGGGGACTGCCAAGCCTCCAAACATCCCCCAAGATAGGGAGAAGGCCTCAGGTACAGGGTGTCCCCTAACCCCATACCTAGGAAGAGCTGGCCTCGTTTCCTTAATATAATTTTAAGAAGGTTTAACAATTTAAACATTTTTTCTGTAATATACAAATTTATGAATTACAAAATATTTGCTTTTATTTCTTTAAGTGTATATATTGTGTTTATGTTAAAATAATTTATATTTGGAGAGGCAGGATTAACATATAGCAGGTAGGTGCTTGCTTGCCTTGCACAAGTCCACGCCTGATTTGTTAGAAAGGTATGTAAGTTTGAATATTAGAATGTAAGTTTAGTTTCCTTTCCTTACAAGTACTATATTTACCTATCTTTCTATATTCAGCACACCTCTTGCCCTCCTCAACTCTCTACTTTAATATACACCTAAGCTAACTTCTATATGTTTATATGTGGGCAGGAGTACATAGAGATAGGAATCCTACTTAAGGGACAAACCTAAACCACAAATAACCCATACCTATAACCTAAATAACCCAACTATATACTATCCCCTCTCCCTCCCCCAGAAATCTGACTATTCTTTCACCCCTCAATCCCACCCCTGATATCCCCACCTACTCTAGCAGTCTGGGTTGCGATGGTGGGGTATATGGGTTGCAGAAGGGGAAATGGGATGGGGAAGACAAGTTTGGTGATGGGTATTCCCCTGATTCGATGTTGATATGTACCTAAAATACTACTGTGAAAGATATGTAAGCCATTATGATCAAAATAAAAAGAAAAGAAAAGAATGCAAGTTTAGTATTAACTGTTGCTGTTTCATTTGAGAAAGCTTAAATTGCAAATTACAAGCACTTTGCCAGAAAGAGAATCTATTCCAGGAATTTCAAGGCATATAAACCAAGAAATATAATCTTACTCAGGGACCTGCTCATACCCAGATACAATGCAGATTATAAATCTTATTCAGTTGTACCCAAAGACTGGTGGGAATCTCGAGTTCAGCCTCCTCTACTCCATCCAAACATTTTAAATCTGAGTGATCCAACATGCACTAAGAACCTATAGTTTTATCCCTAGCTTGATGCCCTAGAAACCATATAAAAAGACTTACAAGTCCCTGCATTGTTGCCACCTGCATGAGATATGGCCTTAGCATGTTGGTATCTATAAAAATTCCTGTGTATTTTTTTGCATTACTATTTATTTCCTTGGGGTATTTGTTAATTGGAACTTAAAATGAAAGCTAATAGTTTCAATTCCTGACACCCATATGATTCCCATAAACTTCTTACTCGTATTACCTGAGCATAGGGCAAGGAATAATCCCTTGGCACCAACAGACATTTCCAAAAAAGAAACAAAAATCTTGCCTACATATATGCAGAATTCAGAGCAAATTTGGAGATAGATTTTGGGTAATATCTGAGCTAGAATGGTGTCAGCTTGAAAGCATTTGCTTTCCTATAAGTTCATTAAAGTCTTATTGAATTGTTTAAACTTAAAAAAACAAAGGTCTGCCCCTCTGAGTTTGATTTGTAATGCAGATTTTATTAAAAAACCTAAATAATTCTACATGCAAATAAACATATTTTGATGGAATGATAATATAACAGTCAAGCTTTGTCTGGTAAGAGACGACCTTACTAAGGTTCAATTGCTTGATACTCATATATGGTACTTCTTTACCAAGTAGCTAGCTCCAATAATTTCCAGGTGTGCCTTCAAACCCCCAAGGTAATAAATATTCATTAAGATCATTAAACGTATTAACATTATAAGAGATCAAATGTGGTGCCCATTCAATATAAAAGAGAACTAGAGTGACTAAAACAGATAAGGCACCTAGTTGCCTTGCAAGATGCTGAGCCAAGTTTGATCTTCACCATTAGTTGATTCCAGAGCCTGTCAGGAGTCATTCATCAGCATAGAACTAGGTACAACCTCTGAGAACTTCCAGGTGTGATAAAAACAACAATAGGGGCAGGAGCGATAGCACAATGAAAAGGTTTTTTCCTTATTCACCGCTGACCTGGGTTTCGCAGCTGACCAGGTTCAATCCCTGCATTCCATATGGTCCCATGACCCTGCCAGGTGAAATTTCTCAGTGCCAAGACAGTAGTAAATCTTGAGTGCTGCTGGATGTGGTCCCAAAAATCAAAGCAAAAACCCCAATAAATATAATACTATGTATTCCTTTCTGTTGTTTTACTATTGGCTTCTATTTTTGCTATTGGTAATCTATAATACTATAAATTATCAGTGGCAAACGTATGATAAAATTTATGTATGCAACTGAGACACAAAAATGATGTTAAAAGTAGTTAGAAATGATAGAATGATGGATGTTGCAGCAACATGGATGGATCTACAAAATATTATGTTAAATGAACTAAGACAAAAGATGAATGATAAATGCAAAATGATAGCACTTTTCTGAGGTACTTAGAATATACATCATATATACATGTATTACTCCAAGAACAAATATTATGGTTTAATAGGCCAGTAATTCCAATCACTGTAGTAGTCAGAATTTACTGGGGAGCAGTGTTCAAAACAAGTGTAAGAAGAACAGCGCAAAACCTTGACTATTGTACCATAAAGAAACCAGCAATAATATAAACAACGATTTCGAGTGAACAGGTATTTAATCAGCCTTTTACCACTAAGGCCTATAATTATGTCTTGGGGAGATTATACAAAGATACAAGTGAAAATATGATTGGAAGTCAGAGACTCCAGTGGCAGCATTTCTTTTTCGTTTTCTTTTTTCTTTCTTTCTTTTTTTGTTTTGGTTTTTGGGCCACACCCATTTGATGCTCAGGGGTTATTCCTGGCTTGGGAGGACCATATGGGACGCCAGGGGATCGAACAGCTGTCTGTCATATGTTAGCGCTTGCAAGCAGATACCTTACATCTAGCATCACCTTCCTGGCCCCATTTCTTTCTTTCTTTTTTCTTTTTTTTAATTTTTCATTTTATTTTTATTTCACTTTTTTTTTAATTTTTGTTTTTTGGGGGCCCCACCCAGTAGTTGCTTATGGTTACTCCTGGGCTCTGCATTCAGGAATCCTTCCAAGCACCTTGGGAGGTGCTTATGGGACTCAGGTGATCAAAACCTAGTGGGTCATGCCCAAAACAAGATGCCCTTTCCGCTGTTCCCCACCCCTAAAACTTGTCACAACTTTCCCAACTGGACCGCATCAGCGTGAGTTCTAGCATGGCAAAACCAAACAAGAAAGAAAGAGAGGAGGGGCTGGAGAAATAGGTTGGAGGTAAGGTCGGTGGTTCGAATTCCGGCATCCCATATGTTCTCCCAAGCCTGCTAGGAGCGATTTCTGAGCACAGAGCCAGGAGTAGTCCCTGAGCGCTGCCGAGTGTGACCCAAAAACCAGCATTTCTTAAGGAATGTGTTTTAATGCCTTAATCTTGCTAGTTATAAAATATATTCTCAGCTTCTCTGTCTTTAGGGGCTCTTGGATACAGAGGGTGGACACCCTAATTTGACACCTCAGATACCCTTATTCTCTGGTTTATGTCCTCTATTAGGATATGAAGCATATGATCATTCAGACCACTGAAACAGTCAACTGTGAACCATAGACTTATAGCACAGGACCTACTCAACAAACACATTTGGACAAATTAAAATTTCATTTTTTTCTTTTTTCTTCTCTCTTCTTCTACTTCTTTCCCTTTCCCTTTCTTCTTCTACCTCTTCTCCCTCATCATCATCAATTCAATCTATGTCAAATAAAACCCACACTATTAGGCTCTCTTTAGGAAAGGAACTTTGATACATAAGATGCAGCAGACAATACCACATAGGGTAGCCACCTACATAGTTAGGTCTCATTAACACATTGTTTAGTACTGTTTAGTACTCAAGATGTGAAATCTGTGTGTATGCTAAACTGCTCCAACAATTATCTAACCCTGAAACCTTCATTTAGCAAGACCCAACACCATCACTAACGAAATGCCTAGAAACTCTCAACTCCAATGCACCCACTCAACTTTTTATTTGATTTATTAATTTTTCTTACTTTATTTTACTATATTTACCTATTTTTCTGTTCTCCTTTCTTATATTCTATATACCTTTCTCTCTTTCTTAAGGTAAACCTAAGCTAATTATTTATCAAAATTCAACCTGTCCTTAAGAGCTCATACCCATCTGTTTAGGGTGAGACCTCTAAAGACATCTTAGAATAGGTCACTAATGTATGTCTTTATGTGGCAAGAGTACATTGAGAGAGGTCTCCTCTATGAGAGTCAAACCTAAAATTGTAAACAATCATGTCTATAATGTATATACCCCTTCCTATATACAATCCCTCCTCTCCCTTCAGAAATCCTTCTATCCCTTCAACCCCCATTCCCAATCCAATGTTTCACCTTATTAACACTCTTTTCCCTCAGTTCTTAACACATTAGATATCAAGACCGACCTCCTACCCCAGTAAGCCATCACCCAGATCCCAAGTGAAGCTACACCCACTCAGCCAAACATCTCATCCTCTGGAAAGAAACTGCAACCAACACCCCTGCTGACTCATGTTCTGTAACTCTCCTTCTCACTCCCCCCACCAAATGTGGATTATTTATTGATACTGGACTTAGCTCCAGAAGGATCCCCAGTGCAAAAATTTTACCAGAGCCCTTGCTGCAGCAAATCATTTCTGAATCTCAGTAAACTAGGGAGTGTGATGGAAATGTGCCCTGGATTCCACCCCACAAGAATATATTAAAAAACGAGAAGCCTTTATTTCCTTTATAAGCTTAAGATCTAAGCTGTTTATCCCATAAATGTAAGGTAGTCTCCTGCATCACTTTGTTCCCTTACTTTTTTAAACTTATTTTATCTACTTTTTCCTACATATATGTGAGAATATATATATATATATATTCTTTTTAATATTTATATTTTATTTATCTTGTTTCTGTTTTCTTCTCTTAATTTCACCTGTTTTGGTGAAACCTACAAGAAAAATTCTTGCCTGGAATAATAGCTCAGGTCAAAACCAGGGCACAGAGAAGATAGAACCTGAATCACTCACATCCAAATTCATCAGCAATATAATATAGCACCATTTCTTCTTGCAAAGGCATACTAAAAAGTGGAAAATTGTACATATAGAAACAAGCTCTTATTTACTAGGGATAAGAAATCTTATATTGTAAAATATAGAGTCACCTCCCAACTTGAACATATGTCATGTGACCCCAACTTGGACTCCAGATGATTAGACAGAAACCATCCAACCCCGAATTCTAGATCCCAGACATAGAACCAAGACAGTTCTCCACAATAACTCCAGGAACCAAACTCCCCCTGGGATATTCTTACTACTGCTCTGACATCAACATGGGAGAGTTTTTATATGACATCCTGATAATGAAGAAATGGCAACAACTTGATCTAAGAGCAGGTGGTTTTACCTCACCACCTAATGATAGATAAAATCAGAAGAACGTCATCCTTTGACCTGTGCAAAAGCCAACATTGCTATCTACAGAAGACAATTATGACTGGGTAGAACTTATCCCAGGACCAATAAAAAAGACCTTAATCTAGGCTTGGCCTACGATCTGTACAACAACCAAGATCTCTATTCCAGAGGTCATCAGGAAACATAACGAAAGACTCTATCCTAGGCTTTGTCTTGGGATTGGTGTTAAAATCAAGACCACCAACTACAGAAGACTGATTAAAACAACAATAATGGAACAGAACTTCTAGAACCATAAAGAATGACTCCATCCTATGACTTGAACAAATACCAAGATCTCTAGCAATAAAGGCCTGATTTTATCATCTATGATGAAGCTGAAAATTTCTAGTCACCACAAAAGAACCTAGGGGAGAGTAAAAGAATGTGTATGGAGCTTATAGTTATTCCCGTGACAGTATACTTCAAGGTTGGAGAAACCCTGTATCCCCTAGGCCAAGGGAATACTCTTTCTAATCTCCCCAATATTTATTGTGCCTATTAAAAAAAAAGCTCAAATTGGTTTTGTTTTGTTATTTTGTTGGTTTGTTTGCTTGTTTTTCCATTATTTGATTTTTCTTTTGACTTTTTTTTTGAGCTCTGTTTTGTTTTTATTTCAGAACCATGGTTATTGTATGGTAGTTGTTTTTATTGATGTGGTGCCTTTTTGAGTTTCTGTTTGACTTTTTTTGTATTATTGTTATGTTTTTCTTCCTTTTTCCCTAGTCCTAAATTGCCATTTTTAGCCTCTAGATCAGGGGTTCTCAAACTTTTTAAAGAGGTGGTCAGTTCACTGTCCCTCAGATCGTTGGAGGCCAGACTATAGTAAAAACAAAAACTATGAACAAATTCCTATGCACACTGCATATATATTATTTTGAAGTGAAGAAACAAAATGGGAACAAATACAGTATATGGCCCGCAGGCCATAGTTTGAGGACCACTGTATGAACTCTGCCCATTTTTTGCTTACTTGATTCCCCCCATTTTTTATTTTTCTTTCCTTCAAACAGAACCACATAACTTGAATCATCTTGTTCCGCCTTGAAAATAGAGTTGGAAATAATGGAGGGTACCAAGACCAAACAGTAATATGAACATTAAATAGAAACAAAAAAATGATCACACTTAAACACCAAATCTAAAGTCAATGACAACAGATTAGATACCTAATCTACAACAAGCTAGACACAGAGAGGACCACTTATATTAGCAGCCTGGGGGTAATGGAGGGAGATATTGGTGCATGCTGGACCAGGGGTGGAGGGAGGACAACATTGGTGGTGGAAAAGCCTCTGATTCAATGCCACTATATATCTAAAATATTCTTGTGAAATATTTGTAATCCACTTTGGTCAAAATAAAAATTATTATCATAAAATAAAATATAGTATCATCCTGGCTTCAAATATATATATATATTAAATGTTTGGAGGGTGGTATTTACTCATATATGCTTTGCTACCACCCTCCAAACATTTAACTTATGGCAAACATAAAAAATTTAACAATGCTGATATGTTATATTTTCTCATTTTTTTCAGTTTTGAGGGGTTTTCATTTTGCAGAATGATTAAAACCTAATATAAACTACATTTCCATTTTGCTACTAATTTTAGGTAAATAGTAAAATATCAGCCCAAATTTTAACCAACTTAGTTCAGAAGGCACAATTTAATATATTTTTTAATTTTATTATAACTTAAAGAAAATACATCAAATAGCATACACAACTGATCTCAATATATTTGTTTTAAGATAATGGAAAGCAAAATCATTAAAAAATAGAAAGAAAACAGAAAGAAGGGGCCCGGGAGATAGCATGGAGGTAAGGCGTTTGCCTTTCATGCAAAAGGTCATCGGTTTGAATCCTGGTGCCCCATAGGGTCCCCTGTGCCTGCCAGGAGCAATTTCTGAGCATGGAGCCAGGAGTAGTCCCTGAGAACTGCTGGGTGTGACCCAAAAAACCAAAAAAAAAAAAGAAAGAAAAATTAAAATAATAAAATGAAAGAGAAGAAAAGAATAAAAAGTTTAGTAGATAGTATTTCTGTGAAAATGACTATCTCTTATAAAGTCATCAATAAAATAGCCAAAGTTTTAGTAAACTTTGCTTTTAAAAATAAGAGATTAAAAAAAAATCTAGTAAAGAGGGGTGTGCGTCAGACAACTGTTGTTTACATAGGCATAGCTAAATACGGGAGAAATAAAAGGAAAAAATACTTTGTCCTAAATACCAGGGAGCCCTTATTCACCAAGTATTCTGACATAAACCCAACTACCAGCTCCAGCATACTAGGTTGTCCAACCCCAAAGTTTTTCTCTGTAGTGCCAGTAAGAACTCTTCATAATTACGGTTGTTTCTATTGGGTTTCTATAGTTAGAGATTTTGGTATCTGTACAGATTCTATGTCCAAGTCAGGGTGACATGGAGGGACTTCTGGTTTTATCTCATCAATAAGTGGTACTACAGAGTATGTTACCCAGAAAGCAAATTTACTGTTAACAAGTCAGTAGGGTGTCATAAAAACTATCTCTGGAATAATTTGTTGCCATGGCAGCAGTAGGACCTTCCCTGGTAGAATTTTGATTTTTGGTGATGGAAAACATTGGTTGTTCCCATATGTGGTATTCAAAGTTTAGGGGTGAATGGTCAATGTTCAATCTTCTGAAACCTAAGCCAATTGTTCAGGGTGTTAAGGTCCCACTGCAGTATAAAACTTATGTGCTCCTATCTGTATTAGACAAGAACTTGTTTGCACACGTAATATTTTCCCGATTTTAATGTGCCTATGCAAATAAGGAACAATTACATGATATTACTGGTACATATTGGGGCAGAGGTAACAAGTCCAACAATTTCCATAAACGTTGAACACTAGACAAATTTATCTAATAGAATTCACTACTAAGCAGATACCAAAATATGGTGGAAATTGCTGCTCTGTAAGAAGATATTCAATAAGAGTTACACCTATTAAGGTAATACACCTGAAGAAATATTCAAAGAAGATATACATATGCACTTTTAGTCCTTTGATATATAGTTTGGGTGGGGGGTAAAATTTGAAGCACAATTTTAGCCTGTGATTTGATCTTGTGGATTCTAAAAAATGGCTCCTATCAGTCACATATCAGGAAATGTCCTCAAGCCAGTGGCTTCTCAGATACTGAATCTGGTGGCAAGCAGATTTTCCAGGGAAAAAAAGATTGAGCAATGTTGCTGGAACCTGGAATGATGCCCAGAAAGATTTAAAAAGATAACTCTATTTGTGTTTGATGGAAGGAATCAAAGAGTAAGATTTCCTTTTCCCTACTGCCATCAACCTGTCTGGTCTCAAAGATCCAGTGAACAATGATGGCACTAGAACCCAGAAGAAGACTGATGGGAATCTGGAAAGGAGAAGAGACCCAGTTTTTTGAGCGTGGTAGAGGGGATTAAGACTGGAGCCTCCCATTTTCCCTAGCTTGGGTGGTGTTGCAAGGCTTGGCAGTCGATTGCTTATTTCCCCCTGGACTCTAGGCCAGGCCTGAGTGCCACCTTGGGTGGCCAGCCGGGGGTTCCGAGGGGACTCTATTAGGGGTCTCCAGGCTTCCCCCTTCCCTATTCTAGGGAGGAGGAGCATAGGGAGGGGCCGGGCAGATAGCTGGCTTCTGGCGTTTTGATCCTGGAGGCCTGCTCCTCCCAGGTATGGGATTAGGGGGCACACTATACTGGAGGCATTTTCCCTAGCTTGGGGGGTGCTGCGAGGCTTGGCAGGCCTCCAGCCATTCCCCTATTCCCCACCCCTACTCCAGGTCTTCCTTGGTTGTCGGCCCAGCTGGACTCTATTGTGGTCTTCAGGCTTTTCTCCTTTCTCTCCTGACACTAAAGGGGGCGCACATGGGGTGGATGGCTGGCCGATGGAGCACTGGTATATGTCAGGACATTACGTCGTGACAACCAGTGGTATTTTTTTT
>PVKC010012426.1:0-23780 GCA_004027635.1 Crocidura indochinensis
CTCGAATAAGAAGATAGACAATAGGAGTCATATTTATTAAGATAATGTATCTAAAGAAATATTCAAAGGAGATATACAGATAAGCTTTAAATCTTTTGTCTGGGGGGGGAACAAAATCCAGAACAATGCTTTACCCTGGATTTCATCTTGTGGAATCTAAAAAATGGATCCCAACAGCTACATGTCAGGAAATACAGCTGGGGGCTTCTCATAAACTGAATATGGTATCAATCAACAGTCCACTGTGAATGGAGGTGGGGTGAAATTGGGCCACCAGAGCAAATCAGAAGCTGTGGCAGTAGCAGCTTCTTCTTGGACTGAGAATTTATCTTTTCACTTTGAGAGCTGGTTAGCAGCAGGTTGGGATGGGGTGAATCTTCCACTTCCTGAGGAGTTAACAATTGAGGGTAAAAAGGAATAGGTAGGGGCAAATAATGGAAAGAAGCATAGAGTGAAGGGCTAGAAAAGAATGTATAAGGTGGTAAGCAAAGGGGGGAAGAGGGGTGATACATAACAGGGGGAAGAACACTATAAAACATATACAGACATCGTGTATATTACAGACGGACATTAGACATACATTGAGGTGGCAAACTCATATGCTCATACACTTACATAGATAGACACTGAGGATCTATCCATGGATTACAGTTGAAAAGCTGACCCATGTGAAATGGGACAGAACTCTTAAATATAAAGCTGGCTAATCAAATTGAAAAGTTTTCCATTTTCTTTGCCAATCATGATTGGTGAGGGTAAACATTACAAAGAATGCCTTCATGGGTTAGACTGTGTATAGATCATTTTTAAAAACAATCATAATTTTGAAGTCTAGGAAATGACGTGATATGGTAATGAGCACTGTAAGTGTAGTATGCACCATGAAATATCGTCTAGTGGATCTTGAGCATCCCGTTTCCTCTCCTAAAAGTAATCTAAATTCATGAGCATTATGGTATAATGGTAAACTACTCCTACAGTTGAAACAGATTATGATAACATATTCAATGAATGAGCTCGGTAGCAGGAGTTCATGCATGCAGTTCCATATTCCATTGCTATCTGTGGAAATAAACATTCGATTATATTAGCAGGCATAATAAAGTAGAAAATAAATAGATTAATAGATTAGATTTTTTTGTCATGACATTTTCATAATTTTCTTCTGAGTCTAATATAGTAGAGCATTGCAACGTGAAACTCAGGTGAGCAACCTATGTCTTCAAGTACTACTGTGGACAAAATGCTCAAGGAGTTGTTATAGACATAGTAAAATTAGACATTAAAACTACTTATAGCAAGCACTGTAGTGGAAATACATGGCTTCTAAATGCATTCTTCGCCCATTTTGTGCATAAATTCATTAGAACATTATTATAGACATCTATAAAGAGCAGTTGATTGGACACCTGCTCAATCTAAGCAGTTGCATCTTTTCTTGACAGGAGTGATTAATCCATTGACATTTATGGAAACTCTACAGAAAAGGTTGTGAAGAGTTGTTTTTGTTACAATTGGGAATTTGGTTTGTGTTATTGCTCTTTGAGTAGCTCATTTAGGGTCGATTTGAATAGTTTAATTATTGCGAGTTCCTTTTTTTTTTTTTTGTCTGATAATGTTTTTAACTCTCCCTCCCATGTATATGAGAGTTAGGTTGGGTAGTGAACTGCAATTTGAAAGTTTCTTTCATTTAGTAGTTTGAATATGTCATCCACTCTTTTATTGCCTTGATTGTTTCAAATTGAAGATATGGTTTGATTCTTAGGTTGTTTCCTTTATGCTTGAGGTTTTATTTTGGTTCCTTACTGCATTAAACAGTTCATTTCTCTCTTCGACTTTTTGCCATTTGGATTATAAATGTCTCAGTGTTGTCCTGTTGTAGTCTATTTTGCTTGGCACTCTTCTTGCCTCTTAGATTTGTAGAGAAGCCTCTTTCTCAGTGGTAGGGAAGCTCTCTGCTATTATCTCCTTCACTACTTGTTCTTCCCCTTCCCTGTATATTTCCCCTTCTAGAATTACTATAATTCGGAGATTATTTCGCTTGCCTTTGTTCATTAAGTACCTTACATTTTATACCAGGGTTTTGTATCTCTTTTGTTTTTGACTTATTTATCATTGCTGACTTCTAATTTGTATTCAAATTCATCTATGCAATTTGCCACCTGTATAATTTTACTATTATGGCTTGCTAGGATGTCCTTTAGTTCCTTCATTCAATTCCTATGGATTCTTTCATGTTCTGAAAGAGTTATTCTTTGAGTTGGTTGAATTGTTCATATCTAGATTTCTTAATTTCATAGGCTATTTACTCCTGGATTTCCATTGCTAAACCATTAAGTGTTTATTTTAGGTCCTCATCTATAAATCTCATGTGTGTGGGTGGACTTGGAGATTTGCCAGGATTTCTCTCCATATTTCCCACAACGGATGTTTTCTTTAGCTTCTCCATTGGCCTTTGAATTTAGTGGTTTAGAGTTATGGAGTATTAGATTGTTTAAGAAAGTAATCTATTCAATTGTTTGTATAAAATGTGACTAAATGTATATATTCTTTGAGGTTATTTTTCTAAACTAGCAAGGTTGTTGAAGTATGGTAAAATGCTGCATACTAGTTTATTGATTTGTTCATCTGGTATTTGAGTTGTATGTTTTCTAAGAGAAAAAAGTGCTAAATTCAATCTGCTAGAAAGTCTATGATATAAACTGAAATAATTTCTGCAAAGTTTGGGAAAAGAAGTATTGATAATGACTGGAAGTGACATGGAAAAAGATGCAAAAAGATAGCTCCATTTGCATTTGGTGGAAGTGATTAAAGCTTGAGGTTCCCTATTCTCTCCCTGATACAAACCTGGCTGACCCCAAAGTGCAGATGATCAATGATGGCACTGGAACACATAAAGAGTATGAGGAAAGGCTGGAAATGAGGCCCCACTCAAGCTTGTTGAAATTCATGGCATTTTAATAGCCTCACATTCCTTTCATAATACTCACTTAGCCATGGTATATCACAACCTGTTTATATGTTGTGGATTTGATTAATTAATATTTTTGAGTGATTGTTTTTATTTGTATTGAGTTGAAGTTTTGTTGTGGTATCTTTTTCTAGCTTTGTGAGCAGATTGAGTCTACATTGTTTTTTTTTAGTTTATTTTATTTTGTTGTTGTTATTGTTGCTGTTTTGGGGTCACACCTGGTGGTGCTCAGGGTTACTACTGGCTCTACGCTCAGAAATCGCTCCTGGAAGGCTCAGGGGATCATATGGGATGCCTGGATTCAAACCACGTTCCTCCTGCATGAAAGGCAAATGGCTTACCTTCATGCTATTTCTTGGGCCCCATGAGTTTACATTGTTAAATGAGTCAGGAAATGTGTCCAGTCCTCCTGTATCTACTTAGTTTGTTAAATTTTATTATTTTTTATATATCTGATAAAATTCACTAATTAAGTCATTTATCCCTGACATTCTTTCCTAATAGGGTTTAATAGTGTTCAAAACGGTTTTATTTTGCTATACTTGACAAAAACATACAATTCAGATTTAAATTTTACAAGTGGTAATGTTTTGACATATGTAAGTTGAAACCATTACAATAATATTAATAATAATAATAATAATAATAAACCTATGAAGTACCCCCAAGACTTTTCTTACTGTTTTATCTTTTATCTTGACCCAGATCCTCTTGAAAATATTAGATTTGTGTCATTAACAGGTAGTTTCAAACTTATTTAAATATTTTTAAATGTAATAATATATTTTACATGTTTTTCTACTCAACACATTTTCCTTGAGATTTATCCACTTATTATTAATAGTTAACTCCTTATCATTAAGAAGTATTTCATTTTAGGATATATAATATTTTTATATTTATTTATTTTTGGTTTGGGGGATGCACTGTTTGATGTTCAGAGGTATTCCTTGCTCTGCGCTCAGGTGGTATATGGGAGACCAAATTGGATGCAGGGATGAATCCAGGACAACCACATGCAAGGCAAGTATTTTACCCATTGTACTATTTCTCCAGTACGAATATGTCACATTCGAAATTTATTTTTGTCATCATTCACCTATTTATGTACTTTGGGACAACTTTTGTTGGAGTCATTCCATTACAAATAAAGTGATTATATATAGCCATGGATAAGTCTCTATATGGATATGTGCTTTCACTTTTGGGGGGAATAGAGTTAATATTTGGGAAAGAAATAGCAGGATCTTACAGTGAGAGATTCTTTTCCTGTTACACAATGCCTAACTTCTGTCCAAAGTAATGTCATTGTATATTCCTATTATCAGTGGACAAGAATTACTTCCTCGTAACTAATAGTATTATATATTATTTCATATACTTAATCATCCTTGCTTTCTTTGACTAAATGCTTTGTGAATTCTTTTTTTCTCTTCCTTTGTTATTGTTAACAGTACTGAATCAGATTTTTTAATACATTGCTTTGAATTATTGCAGTTATGTTCAGGAAGGTTGTTGGTTCTTAGTTTTATTTTCTTGTAATATTTGAACCCATTTTGTTAACTGTATAATGTTATTATTAGTGTTTAAGTTGAAAAATACTTTTACCTCTTTCATTTCTGCACCAGTTTGTATAGAATTTAACTTCCTATTGAAGTTAGCTAATCCTGAAATTATCTTGTTGGAAGAATTTTTACTATAATTTTATTTCCATCATTGATAGATACTCATGTCACTGTTTTTATTCTTGATATTCATAATTAGTGCCATTTTTTCTTTTCCCATCTAGCTAAATGTTTATTCAATTTTACTCTCAAAAACAAGTTTTTTATTTTATTGATATTTCTGTTTTCTGTTTCATTGTGTTGTTTACATTACATTATTTACGATTTTATTTGTACATATTTGAGGTCATACCTTTTTTGTTTCTTAATGTGGACATTGATGTAATTGATGAGATAATAGTCTCTTCTATTATATCTGTAGAGGTATTTAATGTTGAAATATATTATATTTTCTTTTCTTTCTATTTAAAAGACTAATGCTTTTACTTTTAACTTACCTTTTATATCCATGGACTTTGAGAAATGTGGCAGTAAGCTCTGAATATTTGGAAGTTTAATAAAATGTTTTGTTGTATCTTAGTATGCATACCCTGTGCAATATTAAAGTTGGCTTCCACTGTCACTTAAGGGGGCTGATATCAATCCCTTATATAAAGGATCCTAAATTATTTTCTTCTTCTCTTTCCTAAGTACACTTTCGCTGGCTTTCTGTCTAAACTTGATTTACCTGCGGTACAATACTAATTTGGAGCTTTTTGTTAGGAGGCCAATTTCCCACACTAATAAACTGAAAGACAAGCAGATGACAGATAAAGAGCTTCATTAAACAACAAATCAGTAGGTTGGAACACAGTGGATTCATTTCCTTGTGAACCATCTTGCCTTTGTGGCCACAAGAAGCAGTTTCTGTAAGAAAAAAATGGAAATAAGGGGAGGGTATTTACCTTGCATGTGGTCAACACAGGTTTGATTCCTGGTACTTCGTAAGATCCCTGGAGCACCACCAGGAGTGATCCCTGAGCACAAAACCAGGATTAAGCTTGGTGCAACACTGGCTGTGATAAAAAATGGAAATAATTCTTTTTCAAAAAAGCATGTTGAAGACTGGTGGATAAAAGTTTCCTAAGTTCTGAATATCTGAGGCATATACCAGTATATCTGTGAAATGCATTTTTTTGGAGACAGATAAGATAAGGAAACATTCCTGATATTCACAACAGCCCAAGCACACACAAATTCTGAGTTTAATTTGAGTTCAGTTCTTAATTCCTTTTGGGCTAGTTTCACATAGATTGGAAGAGAGTTTCATTTTTGACTCTTTCAAGTGAAGTTGCCAGTCTTTGTGGCCTTCTCTGCTTTGGCAGAGTCTCCGATGCCAATAGAGCTGGAAGGGGGCTGGGAGTACCCCAGGCTGTAGCTTTGCGATCCTGCTGTTTTTACTCTATATTTATAAGTCTTTCCAGGATTAAGGTTAATTTTACTGTTGTATGCCTTTGGAATGCTGCCACAAAGCCAAAATGGTAGTTGTTCTCAATTTTGTTCAGCTTTATAGTTGTTTTGGGGGAAGAGGATTTTCCAGTCTTTTCACTGAGCCATAACCAGAAGTCAGTTCCAGGCTATGGTATTTTAAATAGTGACTCAAAAAGTTTTGTGGCATTACTACTATTCTCTTCCTCTAAAGTCCAGGAGGAGTCTTCAAGTGTAGCCTCAACAAAGGAGGTTGAAATGCATCCTCCTATAGACCAAATATAACTAGAGTTGGCCTATTTTTCACAGTATGATTTTGAAATAGCATGTTTCTTATTAGTACATTTTTGCATATATGCTTAGTAACTATTATAAATTGAACTGCAGAAGTATTTAATATGCAATGGGCACAGTACTGTTCTTTAGTTTCCACTTTGAGCAGTTATGGCACAACTGAGTTGTCAATGGGGTTTTCTCTGAGGCAACTACAGAGATGTATTTATTCCCAGTGGAATGTCATTGGTGGTAGTCTAGGCTTCGAGACAGATAAGAATAAGAATGAGTGGATGCTGAACCAGAATAAGGATGGAAGGAAATCAACACATAACATTTTCTTCAGCTCATATAGCAAAATGTTTTTATAGATTTTAGCAGTCTGAATTGGGGTTATTAATACCATTTATACTACAACCCTTGGCAAATTTATATTAAGCCTAAAATCTTACAGTAAATAGAAAATGAGTCATAGAATCTAATTCACAGAATAATAAGTATGTATATAAAATATATTAGCTAGTGGATCTATAGCAGCAATCATATTACAACATACAAGTCATTATATTTTAATTATTCAATTAAATATGATATATGTTTCATATTTAGAATATTAGAAAATAGTTTCTGTAAAATACACAAGAAGATACTTTTGTTGCACTGGTGAAGGGGGCATTCTGTTTATGACTGAAACCCAACTATAATCATGCTTGTAATTATGGTGCTTAAATAAAGATTTTATTAGAAAAAAAGAAGTTATTTTTATATTCAGAGTCCATTTATTCGCATATTCTCATGCTCATCCACTCAACTGGTTTTGTCTCAGTTTGGATGAATAATAAAAATGGCATTCTATAATTTGCCAGTAGAAATAACAAATTTACTAATATGCATGTCGAAAATTAATATGATGTAAATTCTAAAGAAAATAGACTTGACTGGTTATTTATCTACTGTTAATCAATCTGCTATCTCAAGGAGAATTGAGCCTATTTTACATAAGAATGATGGGATGACTTTATATTTTTATTTATTTTCCTTTATTTAAGCATCTTGATTACATATATGATTGTGATTAGGTTCCAGACATGTAAAGCACACCCCCTTCACCAGTGCAATATTCCCACCACCAATGTCCCACCCTTCCAATCCACCCCACCCCTACCTGTACTCCAGATAGGCTTTCCAGTTCTCTAATTTATTCACATGATTAGGGTAGTGCTATTCATATAGTTCCTCATTTCACATTTAAAAAGTCAGGTTCATAGAGTACAGTTGGTAAGGCACTTATCTTGCATGCAGCTGACCCAGGTTCAATCCCCAGCACTAATCACAGTCCTTAGGATAATCCCTGAGTCCAGAGTCAGGAGTTAGCTGGGAGCCCTCCAGGTGTGACCTAATATAAAAATGTGATGAACTGTAATAAACTATCAATAAAGCTGAGGAAATGCCTGGGACATAGTGTTAAATAACACTATTATTCAGTAATTATGCAAATAATGTCATATGGAAGGTTTATGTCAGAGATATACTTAATTTTTCTATGGATACTGGTCAATTTATTTATTTGTTTACATTTGGAGCCATACTTAGCAATGTTCAGGTGTAACTCCTGACTTTGTTCTCAGGAATCACTACCAATGAAACAGGGAATCACATGGGATGTAAGGGATTGAACTGACTTGGCCACATTCAAGGCAAACGCCTCACCCTTTGTGCTATTGATTCAGACTTTACCAACTTTTTAAATGATTTTTATTGTGACCAAAGTGAATAACAAATCTTTTACAGTAATATCTAAGATAGATAGTGACAATGAATCAGGGCCAATCCCACCACCAGGGTTTTCCTCCCTCTACTTTTTTTCCAGCATGTGTTGCATATCTCCCTTCTTTGCCCCATGGAGTGCTAGTACAATTGTTCCCCACTGAATATAGATTGTTATAGTTAAGGTATCTATTCTTCTGTTGTTGAATTTGCATGTGGTGTATGAGTATGATAGTTTTTTTATTTGCACTCAATGTTAATATGGCTGTTTGGTCCTGATACCATTCATTATTATATCCCTCCTCAATTCATAAAACAGAACAAGATGATTCAAGTTATGTGGTTATGTTGAATGAAGACAGAAAAAAGACAAAAAAGGAAAAACATAACAAAAGAAATACAAATAACAACAAAAATTTTAAAAAGACAGTAACTATCAAAAAAGCACCCAGAAACAAAAATAATCATCAAATAATAACCACAAGAGTGAAAAAGGAAAAAAAGAAAGAAAAAAGAAGAAGAAAGGAAAAAGGAAATAAAAAGAACAAACGAAAGAGCGCTGATGTGGCAAGGTTTTGTGCCTCCTTTTTATTTTATTTATTTATTTATTTATTTATTTTGCATAGGCACAGTAAGTATTCGGGAAATAAAAAAGGGAATTATTTTGGCCTAAGATATTCAAGGTTTCTTTGCCCTTGAAGCATACTGCCATGGGAACAATTTCTGGCTTCTTGCATGCTTATTATCACACCCCAAGGTCTTTTTATGATGTCAGGAAAATTTCTGCTCTGTTGTGGATAATAAAATCAGGCTTCCATAGTTAGGGATCTTTGTATTTGCACAGGTTTATAGGATGAAGTCTGGGATACAGACTTTCTTTATGAATCTAGAAGTTCTGTTCCATCCTTGTTGTAATCAGCTTTCTGTAATAAGTGGTCTTGGTTTTGCTCAAATTCTAGGCCAAAGCCTCATATAGAGTCGTTAAGTCTGATTGCAGAAGTTCTGCTCAGTCGTAGTTGTTAGAGTGGGACTTCTGGAATTAGAGATTGATTTTTTTACAAGCCTTAGGCTGAATCATAGGCTAGGGACTTTTTTTTATTCGTTCCAGGATAATTTCTGCCCAGTTATTGGTATCAAAGTCAGTCTTCTGTAGTTAGTGTTATTGGTTTTTACACAGATCTAAGTATGATATGTCTTCTGATTTTATCTTACCATTAGATGATGAGATAGGACAACCTGCTCTTTGATCAAGTTATTGCCATTTCCTCGTTGTCAGGATGTCATATCAAAACTGGTGCAAGTTGGCCCCAGAGCTCTATTAGTAAATTTACCAGGAGGAATTTAGTTCCTGGTGTTGTTGGAAATGTTCTACATCTGGGATCTGGGTTTCAGGGTTGGACAATTATTTCCAATCTCATAAAGTCTAAGTTGGGTCCACATGACACATGTTCAGGGTGGGAGGCATTACTGTATTATCAAAAGTATAGATTCTTATTCATAGAAAATTAGATCCTGTTTCTGTGCATATGGTTTCCCTTTTCTTAGTGTGCCTATAAAAAAGCCAATGGTGTCATATTGTATTGCTGATGCATTTGAGGACAAGAATGTCAGGCTACAAAACCTCTGTGCCCTGGTTTTGACCTAAGCTTTTATCCCAGGCAAGACTTTTTCTTGTATGTTTTTGTGCCAAGCAGAACCAAAAACTGATAAAGTTAAATAAAATAAGTCTATATAAAATAGAAGAAACAAATAAAAATCACAAAACTCGAATTATCTAATGCTGCCTCCCAATTAGAGGGAGAAGCAATGGAGACTCCAAGCCCAATCAGATATAAGATCACTAAGTAATGAACCAGAAACAGAGGGGGGTCACTCAATCTAGAAGACCCTGGGGAGAGGGTGGAGGATATGGGAGGCAGAATGGGAACGGAGGTGGAGGGAGGACAACTCGGTGATGGGAATTCCCCTGATTCAATGTTTATATGTAACTGGAACAATACTGTGAATGACATGTAAACCACTACGATTATAATAAAAATATAAAAAAAATGGGGAGAGGAGGATTGAACCAATAGCACAGCAGGTAGAGCGTTTACCCTGCACGCGGCCAACCCAGGTTCAATTCCCAGCACCTCAGATGGTCCCCCAAGTCTGTCAGGAGTACTTTCTGAGTGCACCAGGAGTAACACCTGATCACTGCCAGGTGTGGTCCCAAAACAAACCAAAACACGGAGAAAAAATAAGTAGTTGCTTTTCTGAAAAAGACAGATAGATGACCAATAAACATATAGGAAAATGCCCATTATCACTTATTACCACATATTAAAAAAACTGGAAACAATCTTTGATGTCAGAGATATGAAACATTTTACTCATGAAACTCAATTATGAATAAATATGTAAATCATAAAAAAATAATTAAGGAAAAAAGTGATGAAGGAGTCCTCGTTTATGTTTGGGAATAACACCCTAAAACGCATTATTATAGATATATTAAACATACAAAGGAAATATCTGCATCCCTATTAAGTCTTTTGAGATATTCTTGTGGGGGTTGAAATTCAGGGCAAATTTTCATCATACATTGTGATCTTGTTGAGTTTGAGAAATGATTTGCATCCATAAGGGATCAAGTAGTATCCATGAGCTGGGGGTCCATCTGAAGCTGCATCCTGTGTTATACAACAGTCCACATTTGGGGTGGGTGAGAAGAAGGGTCAAATAGCATGAGTCAGCAGGAGTGTTGATTTTAGTTTCTTGCTCGAGCACTAGATGTGGAGCTGAGAGAATATCCTTTTGCTTTGGGAGCTAAGTGGTAGTTTATTGGAGCAGGAGATCGGTTTTGGTGCCTAATGAGTTAAGAACTGATGATAAAGAGGGTTAAATAAGGAAAGATAATGGATCAGGATTTGGGGATGAGAGGATAGAAGGGGCTCTGAGGGGGGAGAAGGGATAGTATATAAGAGGGGAGTGTACTCTGTAGGCATGGACTGTTTACAGTTTAGGTTTGGCAATCAGAGAGAAGACCACTGTGTACAAACTCATGCCAACATATAGACAGATATTAAAAATCTATTCTTTAGATATTGTTGGAGACCTGACCATAATAGGTTGGGTTAGAGTCTTAAGAAATAATTGCATTAAGAGAAGTTAAATAATTAGCTAATATATAGATTAGAAGAGAAAGAAATGGAAAAAAGAGAAGAGAAAATAAATATCCTAAATACAGTAAAAATAAGTTAAAAAAGAAAAAGAAAATGGGGCCAGTGTGTCAGAGTTGGAAGGTTTTCCAACATTTAGATGTTTCATCAATGACTGGGGTGTGCTTTGCTAAGTGAAGTTTTCAGGATTAGATAGAGGCTGGAGCATTTTAGAGTAAGCATAGTTTTCATATCTAGAGTACTAAGCAATATGGTAGTGAGGTCTATAAGAAGGTGGCTACCCTATGTAGTATTGTCCGCCACATCTTATGTACTGAGTTTTTTTCCTAAAGAGAAACTGACAGTGTCAGTTTATTTAACATAGATTGAATATCTGAAGAAGTAGAAAGAAGAATAAGAATAAAAAGAAGAAGAAGGAGAGGAGGAAAAAAGAAATAGGAAGAAGAAAATAAAGAGAAAAAGAAGAGTGGGGCCTGTAACATAAGTCTGTGGTGAACACTTGACTGTTTCAGTGTCTGAATCATCATATTGTTTAGGTCCTAATAGAAGACATAAACAAAAGGACATGAGTAAATTGGATATTTTATCAAGACATTGTCATAATGAGCACTTTATAAGGTATCTGGTGTGTTTGAGCACTGAGGCATAGAAATATGGTGTCCACACTATGTTTCCAGGAACCACTGTGGACAAAGTAGCTGAAGGGTTATTTTATATCTAAAAATTAAGGCAATAAAACATGTTGTTAGTAATAACTGCAGCGGAATTTCCTGGCTTCCAATCATATTCCGCACCTAGTTCTATGGATAAATACTTTATGTTATTTTCATAGGAATTTGAAATTTGAGGTTGATTGCAAACCCGTTTACTCTAAACCACTGTTTCCATTATTGCTGGTTTCTTTATGGCATAATGACTAGTAGAGGCTTTGAATTGTCCCTCTTCTGCTTGATTTGAACACATCCTAGCTATGTGATAACACTTATGGTGCTAGGAGTTTCTGTCCTATTATACCACTGTATTTGTTCATGGAGTATTATAAGTAAATATGGTATATGTTTAAAACATCTCAGATAATTGCTATCATTCTGTATCTATCAATCTTCTGGCCTACTTCATTTAATATAATATTTTCTAGATTCATTTATATTGCTACAAAATCCATTATTGTATCATATCTAATAGCTATGTAGTATTCCATTGTGTATAAGTACCACATCTTCATGATCCACTCATCTGTTGTTGGGCATCATGCTTCGTTTCAAATCTTGGCTATTGTGCTGAGTGCTGAAATAGTGGGTGAAATAGTGGGATAAATGTCCTTCCGTCTTGGGGACAGATGCCCAAGAGTGATTGCTGGGTCATATGGCAGCTCAATTCTGAGTTTACTGATCACTATCCTTAATGTTTTCCATAGGGGTTGGACCAGGCAACATTCCCACCAGCAGTGGATGAGATTTCCTTTCTTACCACATCCCCGCCAACAGAGATTTGTCCCATTATGTTTGATGTGTGCCATACTCACTGGTGTAAGATGGTACCTCATTTTCTTTATTTGGATTTCCCTAATGATGAGAATGGGGAAAGCATGTTTTCATGGGTCTATTTGCCATCATTTGGTCTTCCACAGAGAAATGTCTATTCATTTCTTCTCCCCATTTTTCTATGGCTTTATTAGGTTTGGGGGATCTTCACTTTCTGAGTAATTTGTATATCCTAGATATTAACCCATTATCTTAAGTGTTGAGTGTAAAATTTTTTTTTTCATTCCGTTAGCTGTCTTCTAGTTTTAACTAGGGTTTCTTTTGCCATACAGAAAGTTTTTAGTTTGATGTAGTCCCATTTATTTAGGTTTGATGCTAATGTTCTTTCTCATGGCATCTATACTCAAATACACTTTTGATATATAGGTCTTGAAGTGTTCTACCTATTTTTTTCTCAATGAACTTTATAGATACAATTCTGATTTCAAAGTCTTTAATTCATTTTGAGTTGCCTTTTGTATAAGGTGTGAGGTATAGATTAATCTTTAATTTCTTTTTCTTTTTGGTTTTTGGGTCACACTCAGCAGTGCTCAGAGATTACTCCTGGCTCTATGCTCAGAAATAGCCCCTGGCAGGCATAGGGGCTATATGGGATATCGGGATTCGAACCACCATCCTTCTTCATTAAAGGCAAACACCTTATCTCCATGCTATCTCTCCGACCCCTAATCTTTACTTTCTTACAGGTGGTTATCAAGTTGTTCCAGCACATTTGTTGAAGAGACTGTCTTTGTTCCATTTAATGTTCCTGGCTCCTTTATGGAATATTAGTTGACTGTATATTTGGAAGTATGTCACTGGATATTCTACTATGACCCATTGGTTTGAGACTGTCTTTGTCCATGCTATTTAGATCGCTATGACTTCATAGTAGAGCTTCAGGTTATGCAAAGAAATGCCACCCATTTTTTTGTTTTTAGTATGAATTAGGCTAACTCTGATCTTTTGTGATTCCATACAAACTTTATAATTTATTGTTCAAGTCCTTAAAATGATGTCTGAATTTGGATGAGGATTGTAGTGAATTTATATAATAATTTAGATAAGATAGCCATTTGGATGATGTTGATACTTCCTACTCAGTATCAGGGGATGTTCTTCCATTGTCTTGGGCCCTCTTCAATTTATTTCTGAAATTTTTTGAAATTTTCATGGTATAGATATTTCACTTATTTTGTCAGGTTTATTTCTAGGTACTTGATATTTTAGGTACTATTTTAAATGAGATAGATTCCTTAATGCTTTTCTCATCTGCTTCATTATTTGTATAGAGGAATGCTACTGTCTTTTCTGTATTGACTTCGTAGCTGACCACTTTGCTGTATTGGTTTATTATTTCTAGGAGTTTTACTCTTAAGGGTTTTCTATGTATATCATAGTCACCCCACCCCATCTTCCTGCATAAACCTACCAGCCCTTTTCTGGGAGAGGTCTTTGGTAGGTAGCAAAAGGTTTGCCTGAGGGGCAGAAGGGAGATTCAGCAGGAGTTTCAGGGAGAAGCAGCAGGAGACATGGCTCTTCATCCATCTCACCATCATTCACAACCATCCCGCACTTGATAATATGTTTTTCAACATATCATCATATCATCTGAAAAAAGGGATAGTTTGACGTCCTCTTTCCCTATTTGGATTCCTTTGATTGCCTTTGCTTGTCTGATTGCTATTGCTAGGACTTCTAAAACTATATTGAATAAGAGTGGATGCAGTTAACAGCCTAGGATAGTTCCTGACATTACTGGAAATGCTTTCCATTTGTGAATGTGAGCTTTTTATAGATAACTGTAAATATCTTGAGGAAAGCCCTATGTTGCTGAGTGATTTTTTTTTATCATGAATGGGAGTTAGATTTTGTCAAATCGCTTTCTGCAACAATTGATACAATCGTGATTTTTCTCTATTTCGTTGTTAATGTGGTGTATGATGTTGTTTGATTTGTGTATGTTGAACCATCATTGCATCCCTGGGATTAAACTCACTTGGTCATGGTTTATAATCATGGTAGATCTGTCTAGTAGTGATAATGGAGTATTGAAATCTCCTACTGCTATCACATTTCCTTCCATATTTTTTTTCTAATTTTGTAAGCAAATTCATTACATATTTTGTTGGCTGTACATTTGGTGCATAAATGTTGATCAGTTAGTAATTCTTGGTCTCCTCTTCCCTTGGTTAGTAAGTAGTGACCTTCTTTGTCTCTGAGTACTTTCTTGATGTTGGATGCAATTTGTTTCGATGTAAATATGGCTGCCCCAGCTTATATTTTCCGTTGGCTTGAATAATTGAATTCCATCCTTTTATTACAAGTATGTGTCTATCCAGTTCTTTTTGGTGTGCTTTTTGGTGGCAGCAGATATATATTTTTGTTTTCTGATCTAACACTTTACTCTGTGTCTTGTAATTGGGAAATTTAGTCCTTTGACATTATTGACAGAGAGGATTTTTTTGTGTTATTGTATTGTCTAGAGCTGCTGTTGCTACAATTGGGTGTTTGAATTGGGTAATTCATCTTTGAGTAGTTCATTTATAGTAAATAGTGAGAGTTCTTTTTTTGTCTGAGATGTTTTTAGTCCCCCCTCCCATATGAAGGAGAGTTTTCAGGGTAGTGAATTCTAGTTTGGAAGTTTATTTCATTCAGTAGTTTAAATATGTGATTCCACTGTCATCTTGCTTGAATTGTTTCAAATGGGAGATCTGGTTTGATTCTTATGCTCGTCCTTTGTACTTGAAGGTCTTCTTTAATCCCTTTTTAATTTGGGAATTCATCTTTCTCTTTGTAATTTGCCATTTGTATTACTATTTGTCTTGTTCTTGGCCTTTTAGAACTATTTTCCTAGGAACTCTTCTTGCCTTCTGGATTTGTACAAGCATCTCTTTCCAGAGGGTGGGGAATTTTCTGCTATTATTTTCTTCATTACTTGTGACTCAGGCACCTTGGTACTCTCTGCTCCTCCAACCTTAGAGTAATATTTTTGTTCTTCATGTTGGCAATATAGTAGCATTGCCTTTTCATATTCATCATTTCCTATTCAGTCAGGAAGAGGGTACAAATGGCAAAGGGAGAAACTGTATATCATGTAGAACTGTTTCTTTTTAGGAGAGCTATAGAACTTCCTCTGTGCCTCTCACAGGAGATTTCCACTTTATCTCATCTCCTAGATTGAATCAGAAGCAGCTCTAGATACTGTAAATTTGCTGAGTATTTTATTCCTAACTACAGAACTCTCAATAATATATATGCTTATTTTATTGCTTTAATTTTTGAGACCATTGTGAATTATAATACTTTCATAGTTGTATTTCAAGCAGAATGACAGTGAACTAGGTCCATTCTCACCACTATTGTTGACCTCCCTCTAACAAATGCACACTTCTCAGTGTGCAACCCCTACCTCCACCCTTAGCCCCCTGGCCTGCCAGTGTAACAGGTCGATTTTAAGTTTAGATTGTTACGTTTTTATAAAGGTAAAAAGATATTAGATAATCACCTGACTGTTAAATCACCAAAAGAATATTTGAATTTGGAAGTTAAAATATTATATACATTTTTGGCATATGATTACATTTAAAAATTGTTTTATTGAAACCATTGTGATTCATATTCAGTTTGAGGAATGTCATTAGTTATTCTGACAAGACTTATTACTGAATATGTGTGTCTGAACAAAGCCCAGTCTTGCTGAGTTTCTATTTTTGTGACACCAAACAGTAGCAATTATTACTTTTACTTTTGTTATTGTAAGTAAAAATGTTTGTGGCCTTCTCGCATTTTTTCACACTTTACACTTTCTCCTCTTCTTAAATTCTGACTTTTTTCTTTGACACTCCCAAGTGTGCCTTTATCTGGTGATATTTGTTTGTTTTTGACATGGTTTGCTGAATACAAAATTTTAAACCTAAAAACAGAAATCATAATTGGTTTCAAGGTATGATAGGTGTCTCATTAAATTTTCAGCATTTAAAAGGTATATATTTTTGAAGGATATATTGTAAAAATCATTGTAGAATTTATTAAAGTCTGGTTGCTAATTTCAGTTTATTTTCTCATTGTCTTCATAGAAATACTGAACAGTTCACAAACTTGGGTATATAGCTTTGTCACTTCTACTGATATCATCGGAGTACAGTATATATGTTAGAACTCAATAAATCTTTGATTAAAATTGTTAAATATTTCTTCAATTCATAATATTCCAGAGTTTATGTATTTATATAAATATTATCTGCTAAATATTAGAATATCTTTTGTTTCTAAAGGTTAGCAGGTAAGATGATTTACTCATTACATTTTCTTTCAAAATAAAATATACTTCTTATATAGTTATCTAGTAGCTAAGTTAATTTCCCAAGTAATAGGCTTGATTTAAAATATATATATGTTTTAAAAAAGATTCCACAGTAAATGGAACTGACCTGATTCAAGTAATGCTTCTGAGCAATTTTTGCCTTATTATCTATGGTGTTTGTTCTGTTGTCTTTTCTAGAAGAAAATATTGTTCTACTATTGGAAAAGTCATAAGGCTAAAAATAAACTTTCAATTTGTGTGCAAACTTAAATATCAGAATATTTGCTGCATAAAATGTACTCTGGAATAAAAAATACAGAGGCCTATTAAAACTCAATATAAAGAAATAATACAAGTGTTTGTTGCTTTTATTTTCATTCCCTGTTATGTGATAAAGTTAAACAAGCTAAAAATGTAATTATCAGTGTTTTATTTTTACTACTCTTGGGAATTTTTCCCAAACTCAGAAATCCCAAGCTTATCAATTCTTGATAAAATAAATTATTTTCTATTCTTTCAGAGTGGTTCAGAACTCTGTGATGTTTCACTTCATTGAAGGAACAGAGGATATTTCTTTTAATTTTTTATGTAGAATAATTTAAGTAATCTGGCAAATGGAACAGATATACAAACTGCCAAATGTAAATCTTTGTTTATTTTGTTCTTTTTTATTTTGGGGATTTAACCCAGGTTTTCACACATGTGATGCAAAACATGTGTTCTAACAGGGTTGCCAAAATTAGGAAATAAAAGTGTGTGTTATATTTTGTGCATACTTATACTATAGTCTGTTCTTTTGAAATTAATATTAGACTATATATCCTATATAGTATTTATTTATTTATTTATTTATTTATTTTGGATCCATACATGTCTATGTGCAGGGCTTATTCCTGGTTCTACATTTAGGGATCACTCCTGGTGGTGCCTGGGTGATTCCAGGGATTGAACCCAAATTGACCACATGCGTAGAAGGGTCCCTATCTGCTGCGCTTTTTCTCTGGCCTCCATCATATATTGTATCTGCTCATTCCACCAGAAATTCAAATTTATGATCACGTAAGTTATTTAACAATTTGGTGTGGAACTCAAAACTCTATGCCTATTAATATTGCCTATTAAACTCAAATTCTGAAATACTCATTGAACTGGTTTTTGTCTCTTCCTTGTTCTCTAATTAGTAAATGAGTTTCAGGAAATAATTTACATATATTTATTTTATGTTTACCTGAGTCTGGATATGGTCAGTTGAAAAAATTATTCTGCGATGGGTTTTGGTCATTGTCAAAGTGCGCAATGCTCAACCCATGAAGTCAAGTAAACTGCACTGTAAAGGAAGTGTTCCTCCTGAAATTTTCTTGACTTACAGAATACATCCCAAATAATACTTGAGATTTAACTTAATTTATTCTTTCTTTTTTAAAAAAAGGATTTAAAAAGAGACTTTATTTTTCTTTCTGACTTTATGTTTTGTTTTTAACTAAGGCATGGTTGACATATTAACTCATTAATGACACCAATAACTAGAACTTCAATTTATCCACAAACTATTTTGTGAGCTTGCTAGGTTAAAAATGAATATCTTGGGGTCAGAGAGATAGCACCGTGGTAGGGCATTTGCCTTGCACACGACAATCTGGGACAGACCTTGGTTCTATTGCATGCATTCCATATGGTCCCTGAGCCAGAAGCAATTTCTGAGCACATAATCAGGAGTAACGCCTGAGAGTCACCGATTGTGCCCCTCAAAAAATGAAAAATTATCTTTTTCAATTAAGTACTCATGTAAATCAAAGCCTCTAAAATGGACTAGAATAGAGAACCTAAAATATAATATTTTAGAAATTATTAGTACAGACATGATTTTTAAATTTACATAGCATATGTTAAGGTTGTGACATTTATTCTGATAATTCTTGGGTTTTTTTTTGTTTGTTTGTTTGTTTTTGGGTCACACCCAGAGGCGCTTAGGGGTTATTCCTGGCTCTATACTCAGAAATTGCCCCTGGTGGGCATGGGGAACCATATGGGATGCTGGAAATCAAACCACCATCCTTCTGCATGGAAAGCAGACTAAATAAACAGTAGTCATTTGCATGTCGTAAAATTTATAAAAGTGTATATGTGACATAATTATACATTATATTATTCAAAGTTTCATTTTCTTTCAAAGCTTAAACATTTTTTTTTTGGTTTTTGGGTCACACCCGGCAATGCTCAGGGGTTATTCCTGGTTCCATGCTCAGAAATTGCTACTGGCAGGCACGGGGGACCATATGGGACACCTGGATTCGAACTGATGACCTTTTGTATGAAAGGCAAACGCCTTACCTCCATGCTATCTCCTGGGCCCCAGCTTAAACTATTTTAGCGTCTAATATTGGTTTAATAAACAAACAAGCTAATATTACTCCTGCATAGTATTTAAAATGATGAAATGTAAATTGAAAAAATAAAGTTGGGGGGCCAGAGTGGTGGTGCTAGAGGTAAGGTGTTTGTTTACCTTGCCAGTGCTAGCCTAAGATGGACCGCAGTTCGATCCCCTGGCATCCCATATGGTCCCCAAAGCCAGGAGTGACTTCTGAGTGCATAGCCAGGAGTAACCCCTGAGCATCACCAGGTGTGGCCCAAAAAACAAAAAAACAAAAAATAAAAATAAAAAATAAAGTTGAGTCATAATGCTACCAAACCTTTATATTAATAATAATTATTTTTGTAATTTTAAGGTTTAAGCAATTCACATATCCTTAGTTAATTTAAAGTTTGACTGATTTTTAATTGAATTAATTTTGGGATAATTATTAAATTTCAAGGTAATTTTTAAGAATGTGTAAGTGCTAAAAATTCCATTACAACGATGATATTGTTGGGGGATGGCTTTTGGGTCAAACCAAATGATGCTCAGTACTTACTCTTGACTGTACTCTGGGTTAACTTGTGGCAATGGTCAGAAACCCATATTACAGTGCCAAGGTTCCTCACATGCCATGCAAATATTTACAAAGTATAGTATATACTATACATATATTTAGAAACTTTCTTTATATGGATATCGGTAAAAGAATTTTAGCACTTAGATAAGTATGGTATAATAATGTTGTATGCCTGAAATATTTATGCTCTTGAAAACATATTATTTATTATAAAAGAAACATTTTATTATATGCTCTAATGCAATATTTCTCAATATTTTACAGAGTGTTACCATCTTCAGTAAAAAAATAAAACAACCTAATTTTTACTGTCATATCCCCACTATAAATAGAGCCCCAACTTCAAAATAAGAATCTGGTGAGACACGTGTCTGGAAGCAAACGTGTGGAAATAATCCACACAGTGAAAAGGTAGAACAGGTTCAGGAATTTCAGCACTCAAGCAAGGAATCCAATCACACAAGTATTCTGCTTCTAAGAAGGAATGCAGTTTAGTGGAGAAATACTAAAGAAGCCCTGCTGTGTGCTGAGCCATAAAAAAGTCTGAAAAAAATCTCTCACTACCTCCACCTATTTGATCTTCTGTCTCCTAAAATTATCCTGAGGAGGCCAAGAATGACTCAGTAAAAATTGTCTCCTAGAAGCTCCACAGGGACAGAAGCTCCAGAAGAGCATGGCTGCTCCACTTCCCTTTGTGGCCACATGCTTTTCTAATAATGAACCTGACCATAACATGTAGAAAAAAAGTCACACTACAAACATGACAATCGGGAAACCACATAGGCAAAACTGCACAGATAATGAAGATAATAGCTCTGATGACCCAAAAAATACCAACCTGATTAACGTCTAGGTAAAGAAATTAAAATAATAATACGGAGGGTCCTCATAGAAATCAAAGAAAGCATAGAGTAAGCTGAGCAGATCATGGAGGTAGAACTCAGAAAATTCCAAAAAAAAAAAAACAGGTCTGAAAAACTCGGTAGATGAATTGAAAACCTCAATGAAAAGCCTCCTCAACAGGGTAACAGCAGCCAAGGACAGAATTAGTGAACTGGAAGATGAGATGCAGAACAACTCCATACAGCAGCAGAGATTGGAAAAGAACCTTAAAGCAAATGATCAGAAATGGAATAGGTACTCAAATAATGTGAACACATGGAAATATAAGTCTTTGATAAACTCAAAAGAAAAAACATAAGAATCATTGGAGTCACAGAAGTCAAGGAAGAAGATCTCCAAGAAGAAGAAAAAGTCAAAGAAATCATTACGGAGAAACTAACAGAACTAAAGGCTGCATGCAACCAAATCCTGCATGCTCGAAGAGTACCATTTAAAAGAGAATCAAAGAAAAGCACCCCGGGACACATTCTAGTCACAATGGCGAATCCCACAGATAGAGATTGAATAGTGAAAGAAGCAAGATAAAAAAAGAAAATTACATTCAAAGGAACATCATTAGATTTACAGCAGAAATGTCAGAGAAAATACTCAAGGCCAGATTGAGTGGTGAGATTTTGTGACAAGACTGAATAAAATAGATGCTTCACCCAGAATACTGCACCCAGCCTGATTCAACTTCAGGTTTGAGTCCAAAAACAAAACAAAACAAAACAAAAAAAAACAAAAAAAAAAGAAAAACTAAAAAGTCTACTTTAAGACAAGACAAATCAACAAAAACACCAAACTTATACACAAAGATGATATTACATCCCATGACAATCACATGCATCAACGTCCATGGACTAAATATACCACTGAAGAGACACAGAGTGGCAAATGGAAAAAAAAGATGAATCCAACCTTCTGCTGCCTATAAGAAACACACCTGAATAGTCAGAACAATCATAGGCTCAAAAAAAAAGGTTGGAAAAAATCATTCAAACAAAAAACAACCTTAAAAAAGCTAGTGTGGCCATGTTAATATCAGATGACAAAATCTTTAAACTCAGAAAATTTGTAAGGGACAAAGATGAAAATTTCGTACTAATCAAGGGATATATGCAACAAGAAGAAATCACACTAATAAACATATGCACACCCAATGAGAGACTAGCAACATATCTATTAAATTATTGACAAATTTGAAAGAATATATCAATAGTAACACAATGATTGTGGAAGAACTCAATACTGCCCTGTCACCACTTAATAGGGCCAATCAGACTGAAACCCAACAAAATATATAATTGCCCTGAAAAGAGAGGTGGAAGAAAGAGGCATAGTGTATATGCATATATGTATTTAACTACATCCCCAGGAACATGGATAACATTTTTCTCCAATGTACATGGGTCATTTTTCAAAATAGATCACATGCTGGTACATAAAACATACATTCATAAAATCAAGAGGAAAGAAATTGTGCAGACTACTTTCACTGACTACAAGGGAACACAGAAGAAAATCTTTAATACCTGGAAATTAAAGAGCCTACTAATGAACAACCAGTGGGTCCGAGATGAAATCAAAGAGGAAGTAAAAACATTCCTGTTGGGGCCTGGGAGATAGCATGGAGGTAAGGCATTTGCCTTTCATTCAAAATGTCATCGGTTCAAATCCCGGTGCCCCATATGGTCCCCCGTGCCTGCCAGGAGCAATTTCTGAGCAAGGAGCCAGGAGTAACCCCTGAGCACTGCCGGGTGTGACCTAAAAACCAAAAAAAAAAAAATTCCTGAAAACAAATGACAATGAAGACACAAATTATCAGTATCTATGGGATACAGCAAAAGCAGCACTGAGCGGAAAATGAATACCCTTGCAAGAACAAATTAGGAAGGACGGAAATAGCTTAATGACTCAGTTTATAAAATTGGAAAATGCTCAACAAAGGGAACCAAAATTGGAAGACATAGGGAAATAACAAACAGAGCAGAAAGAAATGAAATGGAAATCCAAAACACAATCTGAAAGATAAATGAAAGCAGAAGTTGGTTCTCTGAAAAAATAAACAAGATTCATAGACTACTGGCATAATTCACAAAAAAGAGAGAGAAACTTGATAAATCGGATTAGAAATAAAAAGGAGAGATAATAACAGATACTACAGAGGTTCAAAGGGTAATCAGAGACTGCTTTTAGTAACTCTATGCCATGACACAGGAAAACATAAAAGAAATAGATAAATTAGTAGACTTATAACATTCCACAGAAGAATAAGGATGATGTGACATATAGAAACACCACCATTACTACTGATGACATTAAAATGGCAATCAAATGTTTTCCCAAAAGCAAAAGTCCAGGTCGAGATGAATTTACTTACCGATTCTTTCAAACATTTAAAGAACAACTACTACCAATACTTTTCAGGATCTTCATAAAATTGGAAAAAACATGAAAACTTTCAAACAGTTTTTATGAAGCCAACATCCCCTTGATAGCAAAACCAGACAGAGATGCTAAAAAAAGAGAAAACTGGGGGCCGGGAGGTGGCGCTGGAAGTAAGGTGCCTGCCTTGCCTGCGCTAACCTAGGATGGACCGTGGTTCGATCCCCCGGTTCCCCATATGGTCCCCCGTGCCTGCCAGGAGCGACTTCTGAGCAAATTGCCAGGAGTAACCCCTGAGCGTCACCGGGTGTGGCCCAAAAACCAAAAAAAAAAAAATAATAAATAAATAAAGAGAAAACTACAGACCAATATCCCTAATGAACACATATGCAAAGATCCTCAACAAAATTCTAGCAAATATGAACCAATGCCTCATTAAGAAGGTAATTCACCAATATATACCGGTTTTAATCTAGGATGCAAGAATGGTTTAACATCTGTAAATCAATCAACCCAATACATAATATCTACAACAAGAAAAATA